>JAJJMC010031477.1:1273222-1356167 GCA_023531435.1 Papaver californicum | reverse complement strand
AGCAAGGCTTGATCGTTATCCGTTACAATAACCCTTGGAAAATGATCGCCATTATAAATCGACCTTAATGTTTGCAACATCCAAATGAAACTCACATCGTTCTCAACATCCATTAAACCATACGCCACTGTAAAATGTGCATTTGTACGAAGTGTGGCAAGCAATGTTCAACAACGGCATGTTGTACCTATTTGTATTGTAAGTAGCATCTATCAATAAAATTTGATGAAAGCATTGAGTCAATTTGATCATTTTCGGATGTCCCAGGAAAATACGAATCACCTTACCACCCCTTTCTTCTTTTCTAACCGTGTAATTGTGTTTCTCGGCTAACCACTCTGATTGTTGCATAACCATTCGACCATCCCATTCTGTCATTTTGATCGTTGCTAGCGCCGACTTAATTGTAGACAACAAAGACAAGTTGTTGGGGTCGTCCGCATTTATCTTAGATAGGATTGCATTCACACTCAGAAGTGCCTTGGTTGGGATCGAGCGACATCCGATATTGAGTTCAACTGGTGCTTTCGTTACAAAACTAGACAGTTCAGCATGGTCCACTTGATGAATATGTTCAAAGTCACCAAGGATAAAGAAGAAAAGAATCCAGAGTTTAGCAACGACGAAGTGAATGCTGCAGCCACTGCATATCTCCTCTTTGTATTGGGATGTGTCATTTTCCCCAATTGTAGTGGCAACCGGGACGATGCCAACCTTTTACAACTATTGCATCCTCTCAATAAAGTTCGTGATTACTCGTGGGGCACCGCATGCCATGCGTTCTTGATGGAAGAGTTAAAAAGGCATCGAGGGAAGCAACTAGCCAAATTACCGGGAATGTGAGCCTACTACAAGTATTTTGGTAACTCTATCGATGCTTTGATTGTTATTTATTTTTTTCTATTTTAAGAATCAATTTTCTCATACTTGGTTTGATATGTACACTAAACATGGATCTATGACCACTTTCCATTCCTCGATTTGGCCAAAGAGAACCCGATATGGCAGAAAGGAACACCCAGAGGAACAAAATAAATCTTCGACAACAACCGTCCAAAGAAGGAAGACCGAGCTAGTGGACATATATCGGGAAGGTATGAGTTGTCGTTTTATTATGGACCCTTGTGGCACCCCACATGATATGTTACGTACAACGCCTCAAGGATGATGCGTCAACTTGGTTATGTACAAGAAGAACCTTGGAGTCACATGTATGGCAAGTTCAAATTGAACGTGGAGAATTGTGTATGTGGTAAGGACTTTATCACAGTAGTTTACTATGGTAACCCATTCGTTGAAGATTGGAAAAACAGGATGTAATATTTGATCAACGATGGGAGACCTGTCAACCGAGGTGATGAAGTACATCCAGGCTATATGGAATTGTACCGGGATCATTCTCATCTTCATGTGATCCGTGAAGATAAAGGAAGGACCAGCAAGGCTTCCGATTATACTTGTATCATCAAAGAAAAATCATTTGGTTATGAAAGGCTGGTACATAATGTTCTTTCCTTTTGATTTTAATATTACGGCTCAATATTTAGTAATAATGGCTTGATTGTTATTGCATAAAACAGAAAACCAGGTTTGCGTTTTTCACCAAGAAGATTGCTGGGTGTATAAAGGCGGGAGTGCCTTTATCAATTGAGAAGTTGAAAGAGCATAAAGACCTAATGGATAACATTGATAATGAATCTTTGCAAGTAAGTTTGGGGAGAAAGTATTGAATAAGCCTAAGAGGCTAGCAGCAAAGCCCAGTAAAAGATCTCGTGGTTCATCGAGTGCTTATGGTGAAGCCAATGTCCCTGATGCTGAAGCAAACGTCCCTGTTGCTCGTCGTGCTCGTACTAAAACTAAAAAAATCTAGAAATTAGATTGTGGTTGTCTTGTTAGAGAACATCATTCTCAATTGATTTGCAAGAAACTTGTTTCGGATTATAAGTTCTAACATCATTTTCGTACTAAAGCCAATGTCGTTTTTAAGGTTTTTTTCGAATTATAAGTGCTAACATTATGTTTAATGTTAATGAATTGGTTTACTGTATGGATGATGAATGGAATTTAGGTTCTTTTTGTGAATCATCGATTGATTTGCAAGAGACTCATACTTCATAAGTAACTTTATTGAAATTTTGCATTACAATCGGTAGATGAGTGGTATGCATCACCTACAGATTAAGCTTGTTGATCCATAATCGGATGATAATTATCTACCGATTACACCTGCTGATCTTAAATCGGGTGATAATGATCTACCGATTACACTTGCTGATTGAATTCCTTGGTTTATGGACACATTTTACATTATAATCGGTAGTAAATACATTTTCTTAGACTGCCGATTATGGAATAGGATAATTTTGTAAATTTTACAAATTTTTCAATTTTGGATTTGGGGCAACATCTATAATGGGTAGTAAATAAAGTTTCATAGACTACTGATTATGAATATGATGATTTTGGAAATTTTACAATTTTTTTAATTTTGAATTTGGGACAACATCTGTAATCAGTAGTAAATACATTTTCTTAGACTACCGATTATAAATATGATAATTTTGGAAATTTTATAAATTTTTCAATTTTGAAT
Organism: Papaver californicum; assembly: GCA_023531435.1. Taxonomy (NCBI): domain Eukaryota; kingdom Viridiplantae; phylum Streptophyta; class Magnoliopsida; order Ranunculales; family Papaveraceae; genus Papaver; species Papaver californicum. The sequence continues at coordinate 1,353,574 of JAJJMC010031477.1, read as the reverse complement.
TTGGGGAAACATCTAAAATCGGTTGTAAGTACATTTTCTTAAACTTCCGATTATGAATATGATAATTTTGGAAATTTTACAAATTTTTCAATTTTGAATTTTGGGCAACATCTATAATCAGTAGTAAATACAGTTTCTTAGGCTACCGATTATACCTGTTGAAGTACAATCGTGTGTTAATTATGTATCGATTAAGCTGATAAAACTGATTGGTTTCTGGACGCATTTTACATTACAATCGGTAGTAAATACATTTTCTTAGGCTGCCGATTATGGAATATGAAAATATTCGAAATTTAATAAAATTTTCAATTTCGAATTTGGGGAAACATCTATAAGCGGTAGTAAATTGATGTAGTTTTAAAAGTGGTAAATAAAGTTCGTTACTCAGACTTGTGAAGATTGATTTTAAATCTAATTTCTAAAACTAAAAGTATGAAAAATCAAATATTTTTTATAAAGTTGAGAGAAAACTGAGGCTAGGACTCCACTATTTTCCAATTTCAAAGTGATTAAGTTTAATTATGCAATTCTAACATTTTAATTTGATTCTAAATCATTGCAAAAATAGATTTTTAAAACAACAACTGTATAACAAAAGCATGGAACATCTAAAACCTAAGCCGAGGCATGCACCATCTAACGGAATCACAATTGCTTAATAAAAATCTTTAAATCAATTTTTAACCAAGGAAATTAATCATAAATAACTTGCATAAATTAATTAAATAAATTACCACATAATTGTTGGAAAAGTAGCTTCCTCCGTAACCTCAAAGATGAAGTTTATCTCCTCATTGTAATAGCAAAACCCTCAAAAATCGATTTTATAACTCAAATAATGCTTACAATGGGAATAGAAATGCTCACAGGAATTTTGATACGCCTATAAGCGTTACTGTAAGCTTTTCAATCTGTTACAGAAGGTATTTAAAGAAAGTGGAAAGAAGGACGGACTGTTAGTGCTATGAACGACGGTTCTTATCTGTAATTTGTTCTTCTTCTTCGTGTTCAACAACAGAATTTTTTTGGTTCATGTACACTTCTTTTTCGAGCTCTCGATTCTTTCTAAGCTTCACCAATCAATCTCCCGGCACCCAAATCTTCTAAGCTCTTCTATTTATACTCCCATAACCCTAAATATCTTCAAAATTTCCCTTTAATTCTCGGTTGATTCACCGAAGAAGAAAATTCTAAAAACAGAATTTTTGTTTCCTGATTTCTCTTCTTTCTCGGTTTATCGATTCTATGATCAGAAGAATTCCAAATAACTTGGTTTCCTAATAAAAGTTTGAGAAGATTTCCATAATCATGAGTGTTTCCAAATTCACGCTGTTTTACGAAGAGAATTTTTCCCGCCCAAACTTGAAGTTTGAAAACTTGAGCGTGGTTGCCCTGATCCAAAAAATGGGTGCCTTAATCCAATGTGAGGGTGCCTTTAACATTTCTCCAAAAACACCTACAAAGAAATAAAAACCATAATAATTACGAAATCGAGTATCAACAATACATATAATTGAGATCAAATCAGACACAAAAATGTGTCTATCAAATACCCCCAAACTTATTATTTGCTAGTCCTCGAGCAAATCTAATCTAGAAAATAAATCCTAACTCACTTTCGCAGGAACCGCCACTACATTTAGCATATGTAATAAGTCGTTAAACCCCTAGGTGTTCCTAGTGGACGAGTTTTATCTCGTGAGGGCTTACAAGAGGTATACCCACAAAACCTTTACTCCAGATTTTAGCGTCTCGTGAACGATTAAGGATAGACACTAAACAAGCTATTTAGTTGGCTTACTCAATTCTTCGGCTATGGGAATCATTACCCTATATAAGTCCAATTGATGTACACGAGTGTTTACTCAAGCATACTAAAATTCATATATAAGACAACAGAGTTCCACTCAGATAATCATTCAACCACAAGTCTCAGAATTTATCACAGTTCAATCACATGAAAAGATTTAGAAGATGAACATGGAAAATATGAAGGTTGCAATTGTTGACTAAGGTGAACGACGTTTCCCATAACTGTCTGAAGGTCATTGCCAGGATGAAACCTAATGAATTTGAGATACGCACTACTGTTCTTAAACCTAATACTGATATCAATTCAACTGGCCTATACTCGGGTCCCCATGGATCCTGCATTCCACGCTTGTTTAGGCGACGGAGACAGAGAGAACCCACACAAATTTCTAACAAAGAGTCAATAATACTTTTAAAAAAAAAACAAAAAAAAAAAACAACTAAAACGTAACAATGGGGCTTGATCTCAAAACACTCTATTTCATCCCGACGCCGATAACAATTTGATGCTGGGCCCCACCAAATCACTTAGAGAAACACAAATTTGTAAAAGTAAAAACAAAAAGTGATATGGTAGAGATAGACTCCGAGATGTGGTGACAACTATCATGTTATTTCTAACACCTGAACTCTGTCCTCTTATGAATAGATCATTTCGCTGGGCACACCAATTCCTATAGAAAAAGAGCTAAGTTTCCATCTACCTAGAATGGTTAGTGTCACCCTGAAGTTTTCACAAGCTTCTAAATTCTAGAGCTTTATTATTTCACTAAAAAAGTTTCTCCCTTACCCCCAAACTTAAATCAAACAGTGTCCTCAATGTTTCAGTTTAAAGTGTAATGCCAAAAATATAGGTAACTAGAGGAATGAAGAGGTAAGTAAGAAAGATAGTACCTGGGGAAGCGTAACAATCCTTCATTGGAGAATAAGACAGAAAAATAAAAACAAAAACCTACAAAAAACTTACTAGTATACAACAATATCCTTGATGGTCAATCAAGGTAAGCAGGGTCCTCCAGAGGGACCTCCTCAATATCACCTGCAGGAAAAGGCTCTAAAAAGGGTTTCAATCTGTGACCGTTAACCTTTGAAGAACTACTACTATCCAGTGTCTCAATCTCAATAGCACCATGAGGATAAACAATGCGTACTATAAAAGGACCCGTCCACCGAGAATAACAAAAGCATGGAACATCTAAGACCTAAGCCGAGGCATGCACCATCTAACGGAATCACAACTGCTTAACAAAAATCTTTAAATCAATTTTTAACCAAGGCAATAATCATAAATAACTTGCATAAATTAATTAAATAAATTACCACATAATTGTTGGAAAAGTAGCTTCCTCCGTAGCCTCAAAGATGAAGTTTAGCTCCTCATTGTAATGACAAAACCCTCAAAAATCGATTTTTATAATTCAAATAATGCTTACAATTGGAATAGAAATGCTCACAGGAATTTTGATACGCCTATAAGCGTTACTGTAAGCTTTTCAATCTATTACAGAAGGTATTTAAAGAGAATGGAAAGAAGGACGGAATGTTGGTGCTATGAACGACGGTTCTTGTCTGTAATTTGTTCTTCTTCTTCGTGTTCAACAGCAGAATTTTTTTGGTTCCTGTACACTTCTTCTTCGAGCTCTCAATTCTTTCTAAGCTTTACCAATCAATCTCCCGGCACCCAAATCTTCTAAGCTCTTCTATTTATACTCCCATAACCCTAAATATCTTCAAAACTTCCCTTTAATTCTCGGTTGATTCACCGAAGAAGAAAATTCTAAAAACAGAATTTTTGTTTCCTGATTTCTTTTCTTTCTCGGTTTATTGATTCTATGATCAGAAGAATACTTATATCTTTCTTCTTTTCTTCTTGTTTTCCAAATAACTTGGTTTCCTAATAAAACTTTGAGAAGATTTCCATAATCATGAGTGATTCCAAATTCACGCTGTTTTGCAAAGAGAATTTTTCCCGCCCAAATTTGAAGTTTGAAAACTTGGGTGTGGTTGCCTGATCCAAAAAATGGGTGCCTTAATCCAATGTGAGGGTGCCTTTAACATTTCTCCAAAAACACCTACAAAGAAATAAAAACCATAATAAATACGAAACCGAGTATCAACAATACATGTAATTGAGATCAAATCAGACACAAAAATGTGTCTATCATAAATAAAGTTTCATAGACTACCAGATTGTATAAATCGGAAGGTAATAGTGATCCCGATACTTCTGATTGTTTATATTCGTATGAACTTAGTGTATATATATTTTCTGTACACTCTTGTTACACCAGGCATCAACAACTCTTTTTTTGAAAAAAAAGCCGTTGAGACTCTAATCTATATAAGGAGGGTAACCTCTTCTCATTTATGCACCTCCAATACATTTTAACTCTCCAATATCGAAGTAATCATCTTCAAGATTAATGGCTCAACTGTTCACGGTAGAAGAAGATTTATCGCTATGTAGGTGCTAAGTGCAATCCTATCAGAGGCGAGGAGAAGAACGTAGGAAAAATGGTGTAATGAGTATTAGTTATTTGGAGAGCGTTCATGAACATTTTTGCATTGACACTGGTAATCCCAATAACCGTAATAAAGATGATCTTTTTTGTCGATTTAATTGCATAAGCAGAGAAGTTGATCCATTTGTGAATTACTTATCTTGTCAATCGATATCGTTTGAGGGGTGAAACTAATGATGAATTTATAGCAAGATCTCTCGAGGAATGGTGACGATGGAAACGATCAAATTACCGTTACGAAGCTCATTTCAATATCCTTAAGGTGATGGACAGATTCAACCCGTTAAAGGTTCGTCCATGCCGCTTAAGGTGAATGGCATTCTCCAAGACAGAATATGAATCACGGAATAATTACCATGGATATATAATCGGTAGTTAGAATATACTATTATCTACCGATTATAGTCTTTGTAGTAACTTTTTGAAAATACTATGATGATACAACTCTCTATGTAGGGAAAATAGGTTTTTGTGTTTGATTTTCTAGTATAATCGGAAATTATTGTTGTCAAATCTACCGATTGTCTGACTTGATTTTAACTTGATTTCATGTTGACAATATTCAACATAATCGGAATTACAATATAAGTATCTATTTCTGATACTTTCGATTGTACAATATAGTGTTGTCAAAAAACTTTCTTCATAAACTACTCACCATCCTCGGTCAATTCAATTGGGCCCTTGGGAAAGTTTGTTAAACGATCCCAACACTCCATGTTGGACTCGTATTGCTTCAACTACTCCTTGCAATGGTTAGTCTAGAAGTAATCTGACCACCTACTCAATGGAGGTAATGGACAATCTTCCGTTAACCTTAAACCGATAAAATGATTATTATTAATCCATGCCATAATGATACGTCTATCCTTGACTGACTCATTACAAACCGTCATTGTGGGTGTAAACGTAACACTCACTCCTAAGGAAGGAGAACATAAATATGTACCACACAGTTCAAAACATCCGCTAAAAGATACTCATATTTCGGCATTACCATCCAATACTTGGACCCGATTGTCTTCAACCCCTTTCGGCATTTTACATGAGTATACAACTCTTTGAACTCTTGTTCTATAACATGTCCATCTCCTTCTCTCATTATTTCTATATAGAATTCCTTATCCTTCAATAGTTGGGTAGCCATCTTATTTCTTAAATATTGCCATTGGGTGATATTCTCGGTAACCGCCTCACCAAAGTCTCATATTTGTTTCGAGGAGACGTAAAAACCGCAGTTTCCATCTCCATCGACATCGTCGGTGGACAAAACAAATGTTAAAATGAGTAGAGGGAGTTGTTCCAACTACTCATCGTATATTGTATACGTACCTCGATTTGGTCTTCCGTGTATAGGTTGAGTTTGACTTACTTGAGAAGGAATCGTATAGAACTTAGGTTTTACTTGTCGTGAGGTTGGTCCACCTTGATCCTTGCTTGGAAGACCCCTTTTCCTTAGATCCGGCACATCTCGATACTCAGCTTCAGTATGCTCATGCCTAGAAAGCTCTCTTTGACTAGATAACCATTACTTCAACTTTTTTCTTTGAATTGACCTTGGCTTTTCGGTATTCGGCCTACCTATTGCCTTTCTTTTTATTGGTTCTTCAACAACCTTTAGACAGGAGTGAAGGGCTTCCTCTAAATTGTGCATCAATATTTGCTTTTGTGTCCCATTTGACGTAGAGTAACGTTCGAGTATTCGTGCAAACATTTCTGTCTCCACGAACGACGCACCATCAACCACCGGGGTGTTTGGAGTGAAAGATAATTGCTTCCAAAAGGGATGAATATCATTAATGTCAATCACTTCAATATACCTACCAAGCATGTGATGACACGAGAGTCCAATACCTATCATCGTCTTGCAATTGCAAACCGTAGTCTCATCAGCGTAATCTCTGTACAACTCCAATTGTTGTATCATGAAATTTATTGCCCACCAATAAACTTTGTAAACTATACCCCTTAGAAGATTTTTATGTTTTAAATGTGCCAACGGGAATCTATGCCGACTTTTTCCCATTGAATCGTAAATCTTAGTGAGGTCACGATTGGTGAACTCATGGATTGCTTCTTGGACCGACACAACCCCATTTTGACTACCGACTAGTATTTTCTTTAATCGTCCATGGGACCCCTCTGCAATGCTTGTTGCCTCGTTCTTGAAGTTATGATATTCATATGTCCATGCAAACATAAACTTATCCTTATGCGTCCCAACCATTGTGTTTTGCAATATTTAACTGGTTTGGGATAGTTCTTGCCCCATTCATCCTCAAAGTTCTTCAAGTTGTATTCATAAACTTCCTCCGTCATTGACTAAACTAGCTTATCCCATGCTTTTAGAAATAAAGACCACTTTATTCCATCCTCGACCCACTTTTCATCCGCTAACCTTTTCTCTTCTTCTCGTTCTTCACGGTTAGTTTACTAATACGTTAATCCTCTTCCTTCGACCTCATGGTACCTTTGTTTAGTTTTTTAGCTTGGATAAGATGTCCGCAATTGGATTTGATGTTGCATTGAATGTGCCACGTACAAAGCAAATTCCGGGCTTTCGGAAACACTACCTTTATTGCATTCATCAAGGCTTGATCGTTATCCGTTACAATAACCCTTGGAAAATGATCGCCATTATAAGTCGACCTTAGTGTTTGCAACATCCAAATGAAACTCACATCGTTCTCAACATCCACTAAACCCTACGCCACCGTAAATGTGCATTTGTCCGAAGTGTGGCAAGCAATGTTCAACAACGGCATATTGTACCTGTTTTTATTGTAAGTAGCATCTATCAATAAAATTTGATGAAAGCATTGAGCCAATTTGATCATCTTCGGATGTGCCAAGAAAATACGAATCACCTTACCACTTCTCAACGTGTAATTGTGTTTCTCGGCTAACCACTCTGATTGTTGCATAACCATTCGACCATCCCATTCCGTCATTTTGATCGTTTCTAGCGCCGACTTAATTGTAGACAACGAAGACAAGTTGTTGGGGTCGTCCGCCTTCATCTTAGATAGGATTGCATTCGCTTTCATTACGTTCTTCATAGACTTCACCGTCTCCATTTCCTTTGGTTTTAACTTGGAAACCATTACGTGCCCAACAAGACTTTCCGGATCTTTGTGGTTGTGACGACCATTAACAACTCTAAACATATTCCATACTTTACCTTCCTTACCGTCGGGCTTACTGAAGATAATCTTAAATGGGCATCCAATCTTCTTTGACATTACCTCGGTATTTTCTCTCCGTCTTCTTTACGTATTTACGATCCTTTCCCACGTGACTCTTTTGCTCGCCACCTCCCTCACAAATAATTTCAAATTGGTCAACTCTCACACAATTGTTCTGAACTAAAACGCACATCTTCTCATTTTCCTTGTTGATAAGCCATTCCTTTTCCTATGCCTTCTAAATGTCTTAATGCGTATATAACAAAACAAATATCATAAGCCTAACCATGTAACATACATTCTTATAACAAGGCAAGAGTGGGTAGGTAGCATACCAAATTATTTGCATAGTGTAGGGAAGTATCAGGACCCTCGTATGAAGCATGATTAACCCATTCAATAATCTATATAAAATAATAATTAGTTAGACAAAAATAATCGGTAGATAATTATTTTCCCCGTACTACCGATTAACAACAATCGGTAGTAAATTATATCCCCATACTACCGATTAACAACAATCGGTAGTTAATTATATTCCCGTACTACCGATTATAGAAAGAAATCAAGACAAGTCTGTACACAAAAACAAGTATAATCGAAGATTTAATTTGTTAAACAACAACCGATTACAATGGAATCGGTAGATAACGATATACCATATACTACCGATTATAAAGTTAGCAAAATATAAAATTTGTAGGTTTGGAGAAATTCATTTTTGGGGCGACAAATATAATCGGTAGATAATAAGTCTTCCTAAACTACCGATTATGCAAACAGAAATTCGAACAAAATTCAATTTGGGGATTTTGTCTAATAGGTAGTAATTAATCTTCACGAGATTACCGATTCTACCATAATTTTGCATAGTAGTGTATAATCGGTAGATATGGTACTCCATTATCAACCGATTCTGGGACGTCCAAGACATTAAACGCATGCAAAAATGATTTTTTTTTGTTAACGATCACATACAAACGCATACAAAGTGGGTTTTTGAGCTTCTTATCACATACTTGATTGTTTGATGCATTAGTATCTTTAATTTGATGTGATTCATCGTTTTCTGTCGCTAAATCGTTGTCTAGGTTTTCTTCCACACAAAAATTTGGATCATCTAACAAATATCACAAATCGTTATCTCTAAACGTTATTGAACCTTCAATAATATGTTCTTCATGATGTTTCTAAACTTCTTCCTCATACTCATCCATGTTTGTTATTGATTTTAGGTAAAACTTGATTTCCCCAAACTTCTTCTTCTTCCTCCTCTATAACACGCTCTCTATTTTTTTTCTGAAACTATAACTCAAATATTTTTCTAACACTAAATATAATCAAAATTAATTAACTAATAATTCAAAATTAATTAACTAATCAAACAACATTAACACTAATTAAATAAGGGCAGATTAGCCATTAAAAAAATATATGGGTAGGAGGTGTGTTGATAGACACATTTTTATGTCTAAATTGCACCTTAATTTCTAGTGAGTTAGTATTCGATTTTGTGTCTATTACGTGTTTCTATGCTTTTGTAGGTACATTAGAAGAATAAAGATTTGTGGAAAAATTGGCTCAAAAAGTGTTCAAAGCACCCGGGAAAATGGATCAAGGCACCCATGATAGACACATTTTAGTGTCTAAATTGCACCTTAATTTCTAGTGAGTTAGTATTCGATTGTGTGTCTATTACGTGTTTTTATGCTTTTGTAGGTACATTAGAAGAATAAAGATTTGTGGAAAAATTGGCTCAAAAAGTGATAAAGGCACCCAAGGACAAGTGTTATTGGCACCCCAAGAATGGATAAGGGACACCCTAGGATCGGCCGAGTCAACCCAGCGGGTCAACCAGGCGATTCAACCCAGCGAGCCAGCCGAGTCGACTCAGCCGGATCAGCCGATTCAGCTCATCGGGAAATCTTCTGGATTGTTAAAATCAAATGATTCGAAGGATATTTTGCTTCTAGATTGTTCCAAATGATAATAGCAATCTCACGCAAGTCATAAACAGCAAAAAGATCCCGTGAAATCAGTTGAAAAATCATGAACATGGCCGGAATTGGGTTTCGATTAGGATTGGGATTTGTGGGCTGTTCTAGAGAGTTCTATTAGGTTTAGAACTCTCTCTAGGGTTTCTACTATCTATAAATACCAAGAGAAGCCAAGAGAATCGAACACAAAAAGCTTAGAGAAGATTTTAGAGAATTCCGGCCACTATTCCGTCATCGCCGACGAGCTGCTGCTGCACCGGCCGGCTGTTCTTCATCCATCACTGCCGGAGAAGAAGACTCAGTAACATTTATACGTGTTGCTGATTTGAATTTTCCTGTTGTCTATTGCTTCAAACCATTTGTTGCTTAAACTCTTCTGTAACAGCTGAACCCTCTCCTGTAACGCTTATAAGCGTATCAAATCAGCTGTTACAGCGTTATTCAACCTTGTAATCAATATTTTGAGCAATGAAATCAACTTTTGAGCAAGTTTTCTTCACCATGAGCTAAGTCTATTTACTGGGATGATGGATAAGGTAATTTTCTCAATTTTATGTGATTTAATTATTTTCTAATAATTATTTATAATTCTTTTATCATTAAAATTGCATAGTTTTGAATAGTAAAAACGGTTTTCTTTCAACAGTTGTGCTTTTGCTTGATGGATTATGCTTAGTTAATTAATTTTGATAGTCCATGCTAGTGATTTACCTCTGTTTGTTAGCATAACAAAACCAACTTTGGCAATTATTTGTGCTTTAATTAATTTAAAAAGAATTATCTGATTAATCACATAGGTTGTTAGATTTATCTGATTCCTGATTCCTGGTACGTTTAAAATTATTTAAAAATCATATTTAGGTTATTTAGTCTTTTTCTTACTCCTGGAATTTTCTAGAATTAGTTTAAATCATTATTTTCTAAAATCATCACCTTCACAAGTTCGAGAATCGAACCTTTATTTACCACTTCTAAAATTACATCAACCCACACTTTGGATTGGGGCACCCTTGGATCGGGATGAGCTGGATCGGACCAACTCAGCGGGTCAACTCGGCCCAGTCAACTCGGTCAAAGTCAGTTGACCGAGTCAAACCTTCATCGGGACAGTTTCATCGGCAGCAAACTTCTGATTTTCAAATCAGATTTTCTTTGCGATTTCAGCGCAAATTGGGAGTTACCCAATCTAATTCAAGGTTCGTAAAATCGATTAGAAGCTCTAGAAGCCGAAGATAAGGGCCAGAGGAGCATGAATTTGGACGGGAACAGGAATACATCCCTGTTTTGGATTGGCATCAAATTCTCGTCAAACTACCGAGTTATAATGGGATTAGAACATCCTAGAAGACTCCAAAGGCCTATATAAAGAGTTTACAAGCTTCAGAAATAAGGTACGTAGCTCCAGGATCAAGTTTCCTATTTTCCGGCTAACTCCGTCAACGCTGCTACACCGGCCGTCACCGGTGTTCATCCTCACCATCACCGAAGAAGACAGCTCACCCACACTTTTATCTGTTGCAAAATTTGAAATCTCTGTTGCTATTTCTCACTGTTATATTCTTGGTTGAATTGGGTTGTAACAGTTGGAACTGATTCTGTGACGTGTGTTCTGCGTTACTGTTTAGCTGTTACAGCGTTAATCAATCTTGTAATCTTTCTTTTGAGCAATGAAATCAACTTTTGAGCAAGTTTTCTTCACCATGGGCTAAGTCTAATTACTGGGATGATGGATAAGGTAATTTTCTCAATTTTATGTGATTTAATTATTTTCTAATAATTATTTATAATTCTTTTATTATTAAAATTGCATAGTTTTGAATAGTAAAAACGGTTTTCTTTCAACAGTTGTGCTTTTGCTTGATGGATTATGCTTAGTTAATTAATTTTGATAGTCCATGCTTGTGATTTACCTCTGTTTGTTAGCATAACAAAACCAACTTTGGCAATTATTTGTGCTTTAATTAATTTAAAAAGAATTATCTAATTAATCACATAGGTTGTTAGATTTACCTGATTCCTGATTCCTGGTACGTTTAAAATTATTTAAAAATCATATTTAGGTTATTTAGTCTTTTTCTTACTCCTGGAATTTTTTTTAGAATTAGTTTAAATCATTATTTTTTAAAATCATTACCTTCACAAGTTCGAGTAACGAACTCTTTATTTACCACTTCTAAAATTACATCAATTTTTGGCGCCTCTGCCGGGGACTTGTTTTTAGGTTTAGGGTTTTAGATTTATTTTTAGGTTTTTATTTTTCAAATGGAATTTAGGTTTCTAAAATCCAAGAGGAGTTAATCAAATGTCGACTGGTGAGAAATCATCCAGTCATGTGAATGCTATTAGTACCCTCAGGAATGGTAAGGTAGTGGATAACAAGGTAACTAGGCCTGATAGTGAACAAACTGTAGTTCACCCTGATCCAATAGTTGAAGAGACTGATAAAGTCTCTGACGAACCTGAGGCAACCCCTCAGAGAACTGATTTCATGCCTAGAGCTCCATACCCAAGGTTGTTAGCACCTACTAGGAAGGAATCTAATTTTAACGAAATAATGGAAGTGTTTAAGCAGGTCACTATCAACCTTCCATTATTAGATGCAATTAGGCAGATTCCCCCCTATGCCAAGTTCCTTAAGGACTTGTGCACACGAAAGCGAAAGCATAGTGTGCAAAAGAAGGCCTTCATAGCTAGCCACGTAAGTTCTATTCTGCAGGATAGTACAACTCTTAAGTACAAAGATCCAGGTTCCCCAACCATTGCTTGCACGATCGGAAAATACCGTGTAGAAAGAGCTTTACTCGATTTAGGAGCCAGTGTGAACTTACTGCCGTACCATGTGTACCTCCAGCTAGGACTAGGCGATTTGAAACCTACCCAGATGACTTTGCAGTTAGCTGATAGGTCCGTAAAAATTCCTCGTGGTGTCATAGAGGATGTTTTGATTGAAGTGGATAAATTTATTTATCCAGTGGACTTTGTTGTGCTTGATACCAAACCCGTGCCTGATCCAGAAAATCAGATACCGGTTATACTAGGTCGCCCGTTCTTAGCAACATCTAATGCGATCATTAACTGTCGTAACGGTGTCATGAATTTGTCTTTTGGTAACATGACTATTGAGCTGAATATCTTCAACATTAGTAATCAACCACTAGAGTTAGATGACCCCAGCTTAGAAAATGTCAACATGATAGAGACTCTAGTTCAGGAGTCATTACCAAACACTTTAATAGAAGACCCGTTAGAGAAATGTCTAGCCCACTTTGGATTAGATTTTGATGATAGGGAAATTAATGAGGTGAATGCTGTGATAGACTCAGTATCCGTGTTAAACACTAGCAATAGGTGGACACCTAAGTTCGAACACTTACCAGTCCCTAAGTCAAACCTAGTTCCGTCCCTTGAAGAACCTCCAAAGTTGGACCTTAAGCAGCTACCAGATACTCTGAAATATGTGTACTTAGGCCCATCAGAGACCTTACCTGTGATTGTAGCTTCAGATTTGGACATGGACCAGGAGAATAGGCTAGTAACCATGCTTCAAGACAATAAGAAAGCCTTAGGATGGACCATAGCAGATATTCGGGGAATTAGCCCAACAGTTTGTATGCACCAAATCCATTTAGAAGAGGAATCCAAACCATCTAGGGAGATGCAGCGTAGGCTCAACCCAAACATGAAGGAGGCAGTTCGAACGGAAGTGCTTAAATTGCTAGATGCGGGTATTATTTACCCAATTTCAGACAGTGAGTGGGTCAGCCCAGTTCAGGTTGTACCCAAGAAATCAGGTATCACTGTAGTCAAGAATGAGGATAATGAATTAATCCCAACCCGAGTGACCACGGGTTGGCGTGTTTGTATAGACTATAGGAAATTGAACAAGGCCACAAGGAAGGATCACTTTCCCCTTCCTTTTATTGACCAAATGCTAGAAAGATTAGCTGGACATAGCCATTATTGCTTTCTGGATGGCTACTCTGGTTATAATCAGATTGTTATTGACCCAAAAGACCAGGAGAAAACCACTTTTACCTGCCCCTTTGGCACTTTTGCTTATAGGCGCATGCCCTTTGGGTTATGCAATGCACCGGCCACATTTCAGCGGTGTATGATGAGCATATTCTCTGACATGGTGGAACGGTTTCTAGAGGTCTTTATGGATGACTTTTCTGTGTTTGGTTCTTCGTTTGATGAGTGCTTGCATCATTTTTCGCTAGTGTTAGCTAGGTGTAAAGAAAAGAATCTAGTACTCAATTGGGAGAAATGTCACTTTATGGTTAAGTCAGGAATAGTTCTGGGACACGTAGTCTCTGCCAAGGGCATAGAAGTAGACAAAGCCAAAGTAGACATTATCAAAACTCTTCAGGTTCCTAGAACCGTCAAAGACATTAGATCTTTCCTAGGGCATGCAGGATTTTATCGTAGATTCATCAAGGATTTTAGTCTGATTGCTAGACCTCTTTGCAACTTACTTGCAAAAGATACCAAATTTACCTTTGATGATGACTGTTTAGGAGCTTTTCAGAAGCTCAAGACCCTACTTACTACTACACCTATAGTTCAGGCACCTGATTGGACTCAGCCATTTGAGATCATGTGTGATGCATCAGACTATGCCATAGGCGTAGTCTTAGGACAGAGGATAGGCAAACTATTACACGTGATCTATTATGCTAGCAAAACCCTGAATGATGCCCAGTTGAACTACACCACCACGGAGAAGGAGTTGTTAGCCCTAGTGTTCGCCCTAGACAAATTTAGGTCTTATCTCTTAGGATCTAAGGTTATAATCTTGACAGACCATACGGCCCTGAAGTACCTTCTGTCTAAGAAGGACTCGAAACCTAGACTGATAAGATGGATCCTGTTGCTACAGGAATTTAAGTTAGAGATTAGGGATAAGAAGGGTGCAGAAAATGTAGTGGCCGATCACTTGTCTAGGCTAGTCCTAGACACTCCAGACGATTCCCCTACTGTGAGGGATAGTTTTCCTAATCAACAACTCTTTGTTGTTTCTGAGTCACCTTGGTATGCACACATAGTGAACTATCTTGTTACTGGTCGAATGCCCCAACACTGGGGTAGACAAGATCGTTCTAGGTTTTTAGCTGAGGTGAAACACTTCTTTTGGGATGATCCTTACTTGTTTAAGTATTGTCCAGACCAGATTATCCGGAGATGTATCCCTGAGACTGATCAGTCCAATATTATCTCCTTTTGTCACAATCAGGCTTGTGGAGGTCACTTTAGTGCCAAGAAGACTGCTGCTAAGATATTGCAGTGTGGATTCTACTGGCCATCACTGTTTAAAGACTCCCGCAGCCACTGTGTTGCTTGTGACAGATGCCAGAAGCTAGGAACCGTGACCCGTAGAAACATGATGCCCCTGAACCCGATTTTGATTATTGAGATTTTTGATGTATGGGGTATTGACTTTATGGGTCCCTTTCCTAGTTCTCTAGGTAATCTTTATATACTTGTTGCCGTAGACTACGTGTCTAAATGGGTAGAGGCGGTGTCGTGTATAACTAATGACCATAGGGTAGTGGTCCGATTTTTGAATGATAATATTTTTGCACGTTTTGGTACACCTAGGGCTATAATTAGTGATGGTGGGTCACATTTTTGTAATAGACCGTTTAGTCTTCTGATGAAGAAATATGGTATAACTCACAAGGTGACCACCCCTTATCATCCCCAGACTAGTGGTCAGGTAGAGGTTTCTAATAGGGAAATAAAACGCATTCTAGAAAAGACAGTCAACCCAAATAGGAAAGACTGGTCAACAAGGCTTACTGATGCCTTATGGGCTTATCGTACTGCGTTTAAAACCCCAATAGGAATGTCCCCCTACCGTTTGGTTTTTGGCAAAGCATGCCACTTGCCTGTTGAGTTAGAACATAGAGCATATTGGGCTGTGAAACAGCTAAATTATTCACTTGACAAGGCAGGTGCTCAGAGGAAACTCCGGCTCAATGAGTTGGAAGAAATTAGGATTGATGCTTATGACAGTGCTATGGAGTATAAGAACAAAATGAAACTCGTGCATGATAGAAATATTTTACGAAAGTCATTTTCTCCAGGTCAACAAGTTCTTCTGTATGACACACGGTTACATATGTTCCCCGGGAAGTTACGCTCTCGGTAGACAGGTCCTTATGTGGTTCGCACTGTCTTTCCTCATGGAGCTATTGAGATTGAGACTCAGGATGGTGGAAACATCACCAAAGTCAACGGTCAACGACTGAAACCGTTTTTAGAGTCTAACCCTACAGGTAATATTGAGGAGGTCCCTCTGGAGGACCCAGCGTACTCTGATTGACCATCAGAGCCGTTTGTGTATGTATGTATCAGATTTTTAAGCTTTTTCAGCTTTATTGCTACGCTTCATTCAGGTACTATCTTTCTGACTCCCTTACTTTTACTCTTCTGGTATTGTTCTTTACTTAGAAACATTGAGGACACTGTTTAATTTAAGTTTGGGGGTATTGGGAGACTTTTTAAGGTTTAATAAGATTTGGAATTTAGAAGCATGTGAACAATTCAGGGTGACACTAACCACTCTAGGTAGATAGAAACTTAGCCATTTTGCTATAAGGATTGGTGTGCCCAGCTAGATGGTCTATTCATAAAGGAAACAGAGTTCAGGTGTTATAAATAACATGATAGTTGTCACCACCATATCACGTTCTGTTTTATTATTTGTAATTTCGTGTTTCTCTGAGAGTATTGGTGGGTCCTAGCATCGACGTGTTAATTAGCGCTGGAATGACATTTAGTGTGTTGAGATCATGCCCCAGTTTGAATAATATGTTATTGTATTAGAGTTATGTGTGTGGTCCCCCTGTCTCCGTCGCCTAAGCAAGCATGGAATGCAGGATCCATGGGATTACACATGTACTAGGTAAAAAAAAAAAAAAAAAAAAAAAGAGAAAAAAAAAAAGTTAGAAAAAAATTGAGAAAAATAAATAAATAAATATAGTATTAAAATGAAATAAACAAAAAGACATTTTATGTTTTTCGTCTACACTTCCATAAATTTAGTGAGCCTAAACAAGTCAGGAACTTAGCCACTCAAAAAGTGTAGGACACCTCTACCATATCCTTCTATGCAGTAGTCTGCTACTATACAGTATGAAAATGAAATACCTCCCAGAGTCGCATAATTGTGAGCTAAATTCTCAAATTATACAAATTTCATGTTGGGTATTTCCTTTTCACAATAAAAGCATACATTACCTCATATATCAGTTCCTAATCTAACTTTTTTTTTTCTATGAAACTCAATTATCTATATCATTTCAACAGTCACTTTAAAATTAAAAATCTACATAAACAGAGCTAACACCAAACTAAAAATCGATCTAATAATCAACTATCTATATCACCAAATTCATTTTGCAGCAACATGAAAATCTAAAGAAACTTATAAACACCATTATGTTATAGTACCAATGATCCCGAGATCAATACAACTCTATTACAATCATAAAGGTTTCATACTTCAAATCGAACCCTACAATCTACAAAGTACAAACCAATAATTGATCTTTTAATTCTTCATAACTGACAAGTTAACTATGTAAACAAGTTACAACTTAAGACAAGTTTGTTTATGTCCTTACATTGTAGTTATACAGTAGACTGCGGCTTTGAAAGGTTGAAAACCTTCAGTTAATATCGAATTTTCAAATATCTTAGCCCTGATTTCCTATCAACTAGTTAAGTTAGTTTCCCATACAAAGTAATGATATTGCATTTTCTAGCTCTATCTATTAAAGTGAAACTGTATATATGCCTACTTGGACAACCCAAAGTAGCCAACTATTGGATGATACCATTAAAACAATGAAATAATTGTTCATTTGATGTTAAAATTAGTCAGCTAGCCACTTTTAAAAAATTATGATGAAGATTGAAGAAAACATAAGTGCATAACTAATCCAAGCCTTGAAAAGTCACTTATCTCATGATTCAACAATGATTCACAACAAGTAGTCAAGCACATAAGGAAATTTAACACAGTTGGGATGTATTAGAAAGACTAATTTGAAAATCCCAATTTCAAAATCGATTTTTTTTTGCTAGTTTTTTTTTTTCTAGGTCAGAATCGACTAAAAAACCCTTACTTTCAAAATCAACTGAAAACCCCCAAATACATAAGATTAGAACCAAAAACGAAGAACTGAAACAATAGTACATAGAATTAAGTTAGGGTTTGAATGAAATTTTACCTTTTTAATTTAGCAAAAGTCTTCTCGTTCATCATTTCTTCAATAACCAAAAGTTCTTGCTTCGATTTCATCTTCTTCCTCCCCATTTCTTAACAACTAGAAATTATTAATCTCCACTCCCGCCATCACGATTTGTTTCAGGTGTGATCTGTAACTTTCAAACAAGTAGAAACAATCGATGGTATATATGTCTTTTTTCTCTCTAATATAACAAGTTGATGGGCATTTCATTACTTTCCACCTCTTGAACACCTGGGTAAAAACTTTACATATCATCTTGGTCCCACATCTTTAATTGTCCTACGCTGCTAAGTTTGGACGGTGAGACAAATTAAAAAAAGTTGAAAAAAATAGGTCATGTGGGTAAATCGGCCCCTTAATTTTAGGACAAATTTGACTAATTCCCTAAAGTCAATCGGTAGTTTAACAGTTAAGTAAAGGTAAACGATCGGTTAAAATTGTGGGGTAAATATAAAAAATCAGTTGGGTCACAAGGGGTATGGTTTAGTGACTTTAGTTCACGCGATAGATTTTGGTCCATGAATCAGATATTTATTTTTTTTTGGATTAGATTTGGGCTCTAATATAAATATTTAGTCACAAAACAAATTTTAGATCAGTATAGCCACAAACACTGGGTAGATTTAGCGTCAGTAGTTTACAATACAGAGTTTGGATCGCAAATTACGATCACGTTAGGGTTACTTGACTCACCAAAATTTTGGTAACTGAGCAAATCTCGGACCGCGAGATAAATTTTAGATTATAGGCACATTTTGGGTCATATGGAATAGGGTTTAGGTCATAACACGTCACGTGATAGATGTTGGTACATGAGGCACACTTTGGCTACAATGGGGATTTTTTCTAAAAAATTTAAAAACAAATTAACGTGATAGATGTTGGTACATAAGGCACATTTTGGCTACAATCAAGATCTTATCCATAAAATTTAAAAACTAATTAATTTTAATCTACGAGGAAGATTTAAACTATAAAAAAGATTTTTCTAAGCAGAAAACAAATATTAGGTCCGTAATATCACCAAACAGATTTAGTGTTACGGGATTTTGTAACATATTGGGTTAAAAAGTACGGTCAAGTTTGGATTTCTGACTCACAAATTCTTTTTGTAACTTTGCAAATTTTGGACCATAAGATAAATTTTTAACCTTGAATTTTGTGTCACTTGTATGATTAATAATTAATAAGAACACAAACGAATATTTAACTTGTTGCACCAGCTTATCGTTTCTTTTGTTTCTTGTTATGTTTAATTTATAGTCTTAAATATTTTTGTTATAATAAATAAACTGAAATAGTACATTTATATATTCCCTCCGTTTTAGGAAGAGAGTTACTTTCTCTTTAAATTTTTGTTCTAACAAAAGAGTTATTTTTATTTTCAATATAACAAACTTTTAAAACCACCCTTGTTATTTTTAGAAATGTTATTATTCTTATTTTAAAGATATATGTAGTATTAAACTTTTTATTAGGGTAAATATAGAAATAAATTACAAAAGTTATTCTCTCTCATCTTGCCTTAACAATTGTACAAATAGGAAAAGTAACTCTTTTCCTAAAACGGAGAAAATATTAATATTATTGTGATAAAACTCCATAAAAATTTAATCTATATTCCCTTAATCTCTTTATTATATACATTACTAATAACTTAATAATAAAAAAATATGTCAATATGTTAAAGACATGAGTGACGGTTAAATTTTATTTTTATATCGACATATATATAAGAAAAAGTTTAGATAGTTACTTTGCTAGAAGGCCTTACTCGGCATTCTTGTTCTTAGTGTTGAGAGTAGTACTAATCGCATGGAAAACGAAACTAAAGACCCCGCATCATCTCTATCGTTGGGATACAGGTCTTGCATTTTAGTTACCATCTGAACTGAAAGTGTCGCTTCAGCATTAAACTCTTGCAAACATATATTGCAAGGTTTAAATTCTGACGATAGCAAATCATTGTACATCGAAAATCTTTTCATGGGAAAAAAATAAACGAGTGAACTTTTGGAAGATATTGGCACCAAAATATCAAACAAGTGTCATGGCTTCCACTTATTGTAAGACTTTTAGGAAGTCTTTTGAGCAAAAAATTTAATGAAATTCATTGGATGCATGTACTAGAAAGTAAGATTTGGGAACTAAAAAGTTTCTATCGTCAAAATAAACTTGTAGAGCCCTTTTTCTTGTTAAGTTACGATGGTCTAAAGTTACAACTGAAAAACTGTTTTCTATATTGTGCAATGTACCCAAAGGATTACAAAATACAGAAACTACCTTAGTTAGGCTCTGGATGACACAAGGATTTCTTAACTCAACTAATGAAGAAAAATACCATGAGTTAACCTACAAGGAGTACTTTGATGAGTTACCCGAGCGTTAGTTTTTCAAAACTTTTCTATGGATAGTTAGCTTAGAAATTTAATTGACAACTTTAACTTAATGCTCTCATAGGAATGAACCTACTTATCCTTGTATTATTAGTTAGTATAAGAAAAATAAGGAATATATTTTCGATGAGTTCAACACCTCGATCAACCTAATCCCTGGATTCATTCAATAAAAAAAAGTTTATAATGTTTGTATTCTTTAATAAGCCTGTAATCTTCAAAATCATCGATAAGAATCTATGTTCAAGTGATGTTAATCTATCTTCTGATTTAGTTTTACTGTTTCTGCCTCTATGTGCATAAAACATTCTGTGTCTACTGAATATAACAGGAAAGCATATCTCATAGATAGATTTTTTTTCCTTGAAAGATGCATCAATAAATATGATCCAATCTGATTCAGCTATAGGACCAGACAAAAGGTTCGCCTTGTTATGAAGGGTCACTGGGGGGGTCATTATTGAAATTATATTTGTCATCTTGAAAGAACTTGTTTATTTGTTCGATTAGGGAATGTGGGGATGGAGTAATGTTTTTAAAAATGACTAAGCATCAAGAATAGAATTTCTGGAGAAGGGCTTCAAAATTTTCTTTTCTATTCTTATCAAAAAATAAAGGGGTACCTAAGTATTTATCATTTTTAGTTAGGAGAGGAAATTTTAGGATTTTTAGCTATAATTTTACTATGTTTATGATGAATTCTAGGACTAAGAAAAATTCCTGAGTTTTTTAAGTTAACCATTTGGTTGTAATTAGACCAAAAGTATTAAGAATTTCTAATAAAGTTTTTTCTTCTCCTAGGTCTGCTGTAGTGAAAAGAAAGCAGTCGCCCACGAAGAAAATGTGAGAAATATTAGGAGCGTCTGTATTAATTTTAATCCCATAGATTTTCTTTTCATTAATTGCTTTATCTAAAAGTCTAGATAGGATCTCCATACATATTAGAAAAAGATAGGGTGAGAGTGGGTCACCTTGTCTAATTCCTCTAGATGTGGAGAAGGAGAGACCGGGAGAAACATTAAGAAGAATTGAAAAGTATGGCGTTGAAATACATTGCATTATTAAATTAAACCAATTTTGATTGAAGCCAAAAGCTAGCAAGGCTTTTCCCAGGAAAGGCCACGCAACCCGATCAAAAGATTTAGATAGATCTAATTTTAGAGCAAGAAAACCTTTCTTAGCTTTAGAAATTTTCATAGAATAAATGAGTTTATGGGCTATAATGATGTTATCTATGATTTGTCTTCCCGAAAGAAAGGCAGATTGATTAGGAGATATAAATTTGTTAAGAAGAGGTTTCAATCTATTAGCAAGAATCTTAGAAATTATTTTATAAACTGCATTATTTAAACTTATGGGTTTGAAATCGGCTGGGGTTTGAAGAGTAGATGTTTTAGGAATTAAAGTAATGAACGTAGAATTGAGATCAAGGGTAAGTTACCAGTAAAAAGAAGTCTTGTATTTGTTTAATGATGTCTGTCCCAAAAATATCCCAATTAACTTTTAAAAAACCCGGTTGAAAGCCATCTGGTCCACGTGTACCCCAAGGATCCAAAAGAAGTCTTGTCTTCTAAATTTTTTCCGAGGAGGTCATTTGGACAAGCACTTGATTTTCAGAAAAAGTTATACAAGGTTCAATAAGATCCGATAAATTAAAATTATTACCATTATATTGAGAAGAGCCTATATAAGAAAAATGATTGAGAAGGAGAGAGTTGATTTGATCTCTATCATGGAGCCAAAGACCAGAATTATCTCTACGGGAGTTAATAGAATTAATTCTTTTTCTGTTAGAAGCCGAGGCATGGAAATATTCAATATTTTGGTCAAATTCCTGGAAAAACTTATCTCTTGATGATTGATGGTAATAGTCATTTTTAATTTTGTACCATTTTCCTAGCTCAACTTGAATTTCTTTTTGTTTTATTAACAATTGGCTTTTGTTTTTAACCTTATATAAATTTTCTAGTTGAAAGTTTAGTGATTTGATATTTTTATGTATGTTGCCAAAAAATTCTTGATTTCAGTGAGCAAGATCAATAGAAAGTAGTTTAAGTTTTGAAGGTAAATTTGTATTGGGGTTTTCATTCAAGTTGGTTCCAAGAAGATTGTAAAAAAGTTTGGAGAGAAAGGTGGGTCAACCAAGATCTAAGGCATCTAAAAGGTTTTTGGATTTTTTCTGAAGTAGGTAATGAGTCTAATAAAAATGGGGTATGATCAGATCCAACCCTAGCTGAATGGCGAACCTTAGTGTCTGGAAATTGTGGTATACAACTAAAACATATAAGCCATCTATCAATCCTTTCACAAATTTGAGCATTACCTTGACGGTTATTTGACCATGTATAGGGGTCTCCCTCATACCCGACATCTTCTAAACCTAGAGAATCAATTATCTGCATAATGAATGATTTGCTACTTGAGATAGAGTTAACTTTATTAACTCCTTGCTTTTCTGAAGAATCCATAATAAAGTTCAAATCTCCTATAAGCAGCCATGGGTTTTCCACTTGAAGATCTATCTGTTGAATATGTGACCACTGCATTATCTTATCCTTACAATTAATTGCGCCATAAATACAAGTTAGATTTACAGCTATTTCATTAATCATTAATTTGAAATGACAGACATTGAGCATTGAAGATATCAATTCTAATTGAGTATTTTTGTGACATGCTATTGCGAGCCCCTTTGCTTTCCCAACTGAAGGCACTATAAACCAGTTAAAAAAGTGAGATTTTCTAAACAAAGTTCCCATTTTCTGCACTGAAGCTTTGGTTTCAGAAATGAATAGCAGATCAGGGTTATAAAAATTGGCAAAGAAAGTTAAGATGATCATATGTTATAGGGGTGCCAATTCCTTGAACGCTCCATGATAGTATTTTCATAGTAAAAAAGGGAAAAAGACTGAAAAAGACTCACTGAAAAAGAGCAAGAGAAAAATACATATGGGACAAAAGCAAGAAGAATAAAAGAGTGAAAGAAAGAAAGAAGATTACAAGCTAGAACAAATAACTAAGAGAATTTAATTTATATAGCAGAAACAGAAGATATTGAAATTACAAAGGATAAAATAAAAATGCAAGGCAGAACTTTTATATTATAACAAGATTAGAATAAGGACTTGAGCACCGAATAGCAAAGGAATTGATGAAATAAATAGAATAGAGATAGCAGAGGAATTGAAATGATAAAGGCACTAAAATACAAGGGAATGGAAATGGAACACTAAAGACAGAGACAACCATTTATAATAGATAAGTTAATATTGCTCTTAGAAAGGAGAAGTCCTTACCCAAAAAACATATGACAGAGGATTATAATCCTTAAAAAATACTGATAGATTAAGAGCATACCAAGAGACAAGAAACAACTCCTAAAGTGCAATGCAGATAAATAAATCCTAGAACAAAAAACTGCATTAACAAGACATAACCAAGGAGTAACAAACAAAGGAAATAGAGTGCAAGGAAAAAAAAAGAAAGTACGCCAAAAATAGATTAGAGATACAAGGGGCCCAAAAGTTCTCAGTTGCAGATAGAGTGCAAGCTTGTTGTTGTTGTTATTGTTGCAGATAAACTCATTGATGACTTCATTTTTTCTGAGAAGAAGAACCAGGACCTGAAAACCATTGATGTGGTAGAAAAATTATGTTGTCATTATTTTCAACCATCTGAATATCTCTGAAGATTTGGTTCTCCCCCAAAGAAGGGTAGCAAGCAAGACTTGCTCTTTTAGATAGTGAAATTAGGTCATCCCATTGATAAAAATGATTCCATTAACTGGTGTATTGAGACCAAGGGGGAAGGTAAAAGTTTGAAAAACCAGGATTAAAGTCTCAATAGTTGATAGGGTAATCAAAGAGAAAACCATTTCTTGCTCAAGGGATTGATCAAGGTATTGAAAGCATGGTTGGTTTGAGGTAAAGTTGTTATGTATGTTTAATTGGGGATTAAAAGGCTCAGCAGCAAAGTTGAATGAATTTTGAGTGGGTAGTGAAGCTGGCCGAAATACAGGATCAGAATTGTTGGGAATAACTTGGACTTCACTACTACTATCACTTTCAACCTCACTATTATAATCTGAAACAACTATCTCAGTTTAATGAGAGCTTGAGTCCCTGGAGGAGAGACTATATTCAATGTCAATAACTTAATTCATTTCAGGAGGATGAAAAACTTGCAAATCTTGTTGTTCCAAATCAGGTGGATATAGCGCATCAGTTGCATCTTGTATTTCATCTTCTTGTTGTCGAGCATGAACAAAAGCTATACAATCCTCAATTTTATGCCCAATGAGATCACAAAAGACACAAAAAAACTAGAGGAAAATCATGGAATTCAAAAGCAATCCAATTGACTAAGGCAGACTCATTTTCAGCATGAATACAAAAGCGTAAAGGCTCCCTAATTCTAGCTTTAACAGAAATGGAAAACTTGCCATCAAGGTTTAACTGAGGATGATTAAAAGATATTATTTCACCCATGCATGCTAACTATTTTTTGAGGTTTACACTAGATGTTTGGTCTGGATAAAGATTATGAATAGTGATGAAAAAGAGTTCACCAACAGGAAACCAATCAGTTAGATTATCAGAGATTCCCATTGCTTAATGTTGAATAAGTCTCCATAAACCTTTAAGAAACCGTGGACAAGATTCTAAGCATTTCAAACTCAAACTGAAGTCTTATGATGAAATTTCAAAGGAATTTATACAAAGTTCAAATTTATGCAAAGTTCACACAGGAAACAATTAGCATGACCTTATATATCATGTAATTGTAGTTGTGGATAAGTTATCTCATCATTAAATAATTCCCATGATTTATATGTATTTCTATGATTTAGCATGACTTTTTTAATGCTGTAGTTTCAAGGGATTGAGTTTTAGTTTGTCAAATATAAATTGATTGGTGGAATGTTGGTAAACACAACATATGGCTCTAATAATCTTCAATCTCCCCGTTCAACTCTTCTCCCTGCAAAAGCCTGTTATGTCAGTGATTGATATTAGTATTTTTTTTCTTTTTTTGATTAAGTCCGAAAGTATTAAAAAAAAACAAAAAATAATTACAAAGCATAGGCACCTAACATACTAGGTGCCTTAAAAGAAAAAAATAGCTATCCGAAATGAAAATAACTTCTATCATATACCTCAATTAGATTAAGAAAACCTGGTTTATTATTATAACTATCTATAGTATCTATATCCATACCACAACCCCTTTTAGTCATTTTGTCTGCATCGAAGTTGATTTCCTTATAAACATGCTCAAAGCGCACAATGCTAAAGTTAGCTATAGCTGCTCACTAACTAATCCTCATAAACCAAGGTACTAAATCACAAGTGAATGCCGTAACAACACTATTTTAATCAGACCTGATCCGTTGTATGTAACGGGGTATTATGGTTTTAGCGCATAATAAAGGAGTTTCTTGTTGTTGGCTATGATTGAAATCCCATGACTGAAATACTGCATTAATGAATTAGCCAGAACGTGCAATGATCTAGATAGCATAATCCGGATACAATTTTTTTAATGATAAACTAAAACAGAACAGGATTCCTTGTACACTACTTGATTTTTTATTTTTATTTTTTTAAAGCATAAAATTTATTAAACTATCAAAGGGTTATTATAAGTAGGTATGTGATACCCATAGATTCGAATAGTGTTGGACCGGTATACCACAAAACTAGAATAACATGACAATGAAATGAGATGCGAGTAGCATTCTCCGGATTCAAATTGCAGTAGGGGGAGTTGTTGGAATTGACGAGGTGGATCGGGATGATGTTGTCAAGGCTCCGTAAGGCTTCGACGAATGTTTTCCATAAAAAAAGTTGTATTTTTGATGGACATGGATATGTCCATAGAAACTTGGTTGTTGGTGTGGTTCGTTGCAATTGATCCGACATGCTAGCTAGGTCTTTGTCTCCAGATGTTGCGGAATACTACTCAAACGACTTCTGTCTACTTTCTTACTTTACGGCTTTATCCATAGCTTCAAACTGAGTTTTTAGCTTTGAGTGTGGTTTGAAGTAGAATCCAATCTCTACCCTCGAAGGATATAGCTAATAATAAAACTAATAAGCACTGCTTTATTAAAGTTACTGTTACACACTCGAAAAAACTATTACAAACAAATGCAAACAAACTACAAACTAATACTGACTATTACAAACTATAAAATCCCAGTCCTATATAAACTATAAGTTACCTAAAAGCTTACAAGGAGACTGAAATTTTGAAGTGCAGAAGTAAAATACTACTGTAAAGTACAATGGAGAATTAGAAACTAAGAAAAGGAACAACAACAAGTAACTACTAAAACGATTTAAAGATAAGAAACTAGAATAAGAAACCAAATTGGTGGATTATCCACCGGTCCGTAGATGACTGCCAAAGGGCTAAAGTCTATTATAGCTAGTTTGTGGTACTTAAGCTTTCAGTGTCGCATTGAAGTCCAATATCTCATGCTATGTCCACTTCTCCTCCCTTTCACTATCACCTCAATAAAACATTCTTCAATCTCATTGTACTAAACAAGCATTCTTCAACAATTTCTCTAATTATCTCTATTCAATATAAACGTTTTTTTTTTGTTTTCTTTTTTTACTACTAGCAAAAGCAAACGTTTACAACATGACATGTACTTAGAGCTCTTGTCTTGTGTTGTAATGTATGGTCTGAAAACAACCATAACCTCGCCATACCCTTAACACGATTGTCGCACTAAGCTAATTGAAAATCGACCAAAAACTGTACGAAAGCACTCTAGATTTCAGTGATCTTGTGTTTTTATGTCGCGGTGGTGGAGGGTGCATTCAAAATTCACAATGGCCCAATTTGTGATTGTCATGGCCAAAAACAACACATATTGAGCGGGAAACTAGAACTTGGCACTTTTCTTGCAACTAATAGACACATGGATTCAGTAAACTTACAGTTACAATAGTAAATCAACAATGACAGTGGATGTAAACAACAAAAGAAACTTGGCTTTAAATGTTATGAGCCAAAATTATCTATACCATCAAGAACTAATTTTTTATGGGCACTGCAAGAACTTTAGGAAAGGACTCGTGATTGGAAATCGGAATCGTCTGAAACTTGCAATCACCCGCCAACAGTGTTAACCCAGCCGTGTTAATGTTAGTATCTTCGTAGATTATCTTGTTAATGAGTTGAAGTAGAATCTGTTCTTGTTCTTTGCCGTTGGTCCATTCATGAATTTCTGGCTTGATTAGTGATGGGTCACTGGTAATTAGTTCCCACAGTGGGTAGTCTTTTCTTGGCATAAGACGGTCCGTTTGTTCGAGCTTCAAACTTGGGCAGTAATCACCCTTTCCGTCTCCAAGATAGATGATTCTTTTCTTGCCATTGGCATAAGCTTCTGCTTTGATTCGGTCGAATATTATGCCCTGTATTAACATAAACATTGATCAATTAGTTAAGTAATCTTTGTATTATCTAATAAAGTATTAGCTTAGTCATGTTGATTAGCATGTGACTAGATTTCTTGTCCATTACATGTTCCTCAATCTGAGGATCAAGTTCAACTAATTGAGTCATCTCGATGATCCGAATACGCGGTTTCGACGTGTTTAAGGATTAATTAAGCCAATTAAAAGGAAACGAGAGAAAATTGTATTACCTTGCACATGTTGGGAGGGCAGATAGGACAACCATGAAAAGCAGTAGTACAACCGTGAGAAGCAGTAGTGAAATCATGGAATGGAAAGATTCTTAATCTTCCTTCGTCATCGACGAAACCCGGGTTTGTGTTGATTTCTGAGAAGTAACCTGATAACCCATGATGTTCTAAGATTGTTTCAATGAAAAACAGATTTGCATCGCTTAAAATTTTCAACTCACACCTGGAAGAAAAAAAATAAAACAGAATAAGACCCATTGTTAAAAAGGACACATTTATGAGCAAAATGCTTCGAAAATTTGTATTGAAATTTGAGAAATTTACCCAAGAGAATGAGCTGATTTAATGGCTGAAATGATATTAGGATCCAATGGAGCACGTCTCAAAACATTGGCAATGTCTTCAATTGTTTTCCCATTTGAGTGAAGCTCTAACATCATCTTATCCTGAAAAAAAAAACAACAATCCCAAAAATGAATCATCAAAAACTCCAGATTCTGAAACCTAACATGGTTTTGATTCTAAATTCAACAATGGGGCTTCAAATTCTCCATCAAAACAAATTTCAAAAATGCGAAAACAGAGAAGAGGAAAAACAGGGCATACCATGAGAGAGTTCCAAGGCATGGTAGGCAAGAGTTGATCAAACAATTGAGTAAAACCCAATTCATCAATAACCCAATTATCACTATCGTGATCGATAATCGTCTTATCGAAGTCGAATACAACCACAATTCCTGCCATTTTACACGTCGAGAATACGAATTTCTCTGTGTGTTTATTTCTCAAGAAAGAAGTAGATTTGTTTTTGTGTACAAACTTGATGAAGCTGAATCGTGTATTTATAATGGGGGGTTTTGCTAAAATTGTAAGCAAAAGAGGAAAAAGAATACGAAACGGATTTAGATGCCAATGGAATATTACTTCACCGCATTCCGAAAAGAAGCCATCAAAATTTGACACCATAAATATTTCTTTCTCCTTTGAGGAAGGTGCCACCATTAAAGGGCTATCTAAGATTTCATTATTTAGTACAATCAGTAATATTTTATTATACTACGGATAGTTTTATTGACCGTTGGATTGGTGTTTTTACATTTTGGTCGTTGATATTGAGTGGTTAGTGTGTATGATAGTGGTGAGTTGCGTGTGGAATCGGTACGAGATAAGGTGATTGGGTGGCATATTTGAATATTCGATGAGAATTTTGCTTTTTACTTGCTCGATGAAATTGGAATATTCCGAGTTTTGGTGCTATGTATTCTATTCTTGTTCTTCAAGGATTTTCTTTTTTTACCTTCCAAGAAACTTCCATTTTTGCCTAATTTTGGTTCTATTAACATTTTTTAACTTTTGGTATGAGCCGTAGGTGTGCTAGGCGGCTAGGGTTATCAAAAAATAGACATTCTAGTAGTGAGTCACATGGTTCATGGATGGATTTTTTTTTTCTTGGAAAAAATCCGGATTTTGAAAGAAAAAAAAAACTAAACTCTATGGATAGAAAGTATAAATAAATGTACAAATAATAACTCTTAAGAGTTACTTGGCAAATAGGAGCAATTGTATGTACGTACTTGATCTTGTTTGGCTTTGTCGTAGGTCTTAATTGCTCTGTCGTAGGTCTTAATTATATATCGGCTATGACTTTTTTCTGTATGCTTTGTGCTTGTGATGTTTTTTGTGTTACAGATCGGCCTGAAAGAATACGCACTCTGAAATCTCTTATGAGTTATGACTATATGCCTATAGGATGTAAATTCAAGGAAATATAAGATGATTTTGGTCAAGAACATTTTTGCCTAATTTTGGTTCTAAGAACATTTTTTAACTTTTGGTATGAGCCGATGGAGTGTTACGGTACAGATTAAGCCATTAAGGTATGAGTCGTTGGAGTATTTTAACTGTTATGGTTCTCTAAATTTAAGATTTAAGTTGACAAACTGTCAGTTTGAATGTGCCCCAATCCCTATGGTAATTTAACTTCCAAGCCATAAACGCCGAATTGTTTGGCGGAAACCAAAAAAGAACCGCTAGATTTTAACTTGTAAAAAAAATATGATGGTTCAAGTTTAATGCGTCTAATGGTTGGGCTAAATAGATGAGTCACTAGATTTAAATTCATAAAATCAAATATGAAGACTCAGATTTAATGCTCCCAATGATTGGACGTATAAAATTATTAATTCACAAGTTCACGCTCAAACAATCCTTTGAACGCTAGCTTGAATCATAAAGGGATTTAGCCACGTTTTTGTCAAGTTGAATCTTGAATTTGATCATCATAGGGGTTAGTCTTAGTGTACGGATTGGAAGATGGGTAAATTAGTGGTCACTTTTTTTTTAAAATACTAAGAATGAACATTATTATTGTCTAGTCCTGAAAAAACATCCAAGGACAACTGATTTTCAATAACACTAGATGACTTATCATATCATACATTTGATATGTTATACCTCCAACTAAACTTTATGAGCTTATTAGGCGTTTTATCACATATTTTAGGAATAAAATTGCATTGCCAATGTAATATATTATCTAAAATACATATAGCATCTATTAGAATAGCTTTATTTTTCCAGGCAATAATTGGTGCCGAGTTGTTGATGAATTACACAATACTCTTAAGATTTGTGTGTGTAATCTGCACTTTTCTACATCATTTTAGTGCCTCCAGAAATACCAGACATTCTGCTTGCTCTGAGTTTAGGACAACTTCTAAACTTTTGATATTGCTACCCTTCCAGGTACCTGCAAAATCTCTTAGTATTAGACCTATACTAAAAGGAACATTACTAGAAAGATGGTCACATTATCACGTGCTAACTATGTATTACTATCAATTAGACACTATTAATGAGTGACATTCAACATAGTCACGCGATGAAACCCATCGATCAAAGATCAAAAAATTTGATCTTTGATCCGTCTCAAAAACAACGGGATATGATCAAGCGAGGGTCTAGGACATCGCTTGAACGTAAGAGAAGTATCAAGATATCGCTTGAAAAGAAGGACGAGAGACTAATAGTTCACCTGGTACAAACGAGATTCTGCTCTACCGCCTATAAAAAAACATACAGGCAAAATCCCAACATTTCGCCCACTAACTAATCGAAACATCAGTATTTCGCTGGTCGAAGCGAGGGGCCAAGATGTCGTCTATGTATTGTGCGAAAAACTCGTGTGAAAATTGAGCCGGGCGAGATGCAGGGGTGTCGCTGGGACAGAAGCGGAAGCACAAAATCTTGGTTGTGGGACGTGTGGATCACACGTGTGGTGAAATAGACGGGCGAGAAGTAGGAGTCTCGCTGGGTCTGAGGCGATAGCCCAGCCTCTCGCCCGTCTATTTCACCCGTATAAACCCTAGCATTTTCTTCCAAACAACATCGTCTTCTCCTGTTGCCTTCTCATGTTGCCTTGTTCTTCCTCCTTCTTCTAGCCGCTCAACCATCCAAAGCCCCCATTTAGCCAACTTAAAATCATTCAACGAGAACCCAAGGTCCCTTTTCATAATTTCATACTTCGCTCATACATTTTCCAAGCGAAATCAAGGTATATCTTCTACAAAAAAATTTGAATTAAATTGTTTTAATTTGATATGAAATTTTGATGATTTTTTAGTTAGTTCGGTTGTAGATGTTGTTTGATTAATCATGTAATGACCATATTATAAATCGATTATACAATTGTGAAATTGGTGTTCTAATAATAAAATTAGGAATTTAATTAGGGTTTTTGTGCATGTTATCAATTAGGTTTACAAATTTGTTTATATTTGTTAAATTGAACATATAATAGATGAAGTTGTTGTTTAATTTAGTGGGTTTGTGTTTAATTTTTGGTTGAATGTAGTATGTTGTGTAGAAATCAAAGGAATTAATTTTGATTTAATTTAAAAACAAATGTGTATGGAAGTATTTGTAATTAGGTAATTTGAATGAGATTGGTTATAATTGGTGGGATTGTTGTATTTTGATAATGATGCATGTATTTTTCGAATGTTTGATGTATAATTCTTGGTACAAATGTATATGTAAATAGACAATTATATACATGTTCAGTTGGTGTTAAATTAATTTTAATTGTTTATGCATTGCGGTGATTTACTCTTCATTTGACAATGTTCTATTCTTTGTTTGGCCAGATGTCTGGCAATGTTGTTTCCAGATGAGTTGGAAGAAAGAAGAAAACCAAAAAAGCTAAAATCGCATAGGATTCTGAACCTGAATATATGGTCCCCGAGTCGGTATATGTTCCGGGGTTGGAATACTATACCGTTATCGAAGATACGGAGGAACACGTTTCGACAAATATTACATATTCTTCCGACGCCAACTTCAGGTTTGCCCATCGTGGTTCTCTTAAATCAGTTCTACAGGTGTACCATAGTATTACTAAGGAGTCGTCTAGGGTCAAATATATAATAGAAAGGGGAGGTTGGGGCAGATTACTATCCCTACCTGTAATAGATTCATCCCACGCTCTTATTGATTATATTGTCGAGCGGTTTTGGGATACCACAAACACATTTCACTTCTCTTTTGGGGAGCTTGGGTTCACTCCCCTCGATTGGGTTATGTTAACCGGCCTTAGTATTGGTGTCGGGAGATCTGTTCCTTATGAGCTAGCTAAGTACAAATTTAAATATGTCCGTGATAATATATTTCCTGAACTGAAAGATAATGCGGTATGCAAAAGAGAAGGTGTTCGCAACAGTGGGTTTCAGATGCAATAACTCTCAAATTTTTGACCACCTATTTTGATAAAGATACTTTGCACGCGGCGAACGATGATAGTGTCTTGCTGATAGAGTAGCGAGGGCCTTCTATATTATGTTATGGGGAATTTTTTTTTCCCAAATGCAAAAACCTACATTGATGCAGGATGGTTGGCTGCATTTGATAATCTAAATGAAGTTGATCAGTACGACTGGGGTGGTCCTGCATTTTCAAAATTGTATTCGGGTCTCGCCACAGCTTCTAGGGGCCAAAAATCAGTGTCCTGCATTTTCAAAATTGTATTCGGGTCTCGCCAATTTTTTTTTATGATTTAGTGTTAAATTAAAAGCTCTGTTTTTTTTAACTTGGTCATTTATGTCATTTGGTATTGTCACATCACATTTCAATTGTTAGTTGAACGACAAAATTACCAATTACTTTGTCATAACTATATTCCAAATTCTGACATTTTTTCTTTAATTTTGCCGCTGATTTTTGCATTGAAATGCTCACCGTGTATTGTCAAAAAAGTACGATTGAACAAATTTTGTTACCGTTTTTAATTGTTACCGTTTATCAACGGTTATAATTTGTATTTGAGACCACTATAAATAAAATTTTGTAGCTATCATCCTCATTTCATTATTCCCATATTTTAGTTTTCAATGTCTGGTTACGAAAATTCTACCCTTAATACAAGCAATTTTACTCTAGAAGAAGATTTATCCATATGTCGAAACATAGTATTACATTATCCAGCAAGGGGTCAGGAACGTCGGATCAATTGTTCTATGAGCATGCGATGGTTGGAACGCAGCCACGGTGCTCCAGTTGTTATTTCAAGGGAAAACACTGCTCAACTTTCTAGAATTGTGAAGGACCAACGCAGACGTGCAATATTCGATAAAAAAACTGGGGTTCGTTTGAGAAATGACTTGATCGAACACATATGGTCATCTGTTGGGGAAGCGTGAACTTTTATATGTGCTTTGGGGGTAAATCTCTTGTAAGTGTACCCGCGATTAAAGCGAGAGTCATCTTATCTTTACTTATTAGTCGTGTTATATTTTAATTGTTCTTTTGAGTCCATCTAGTATTTGAAGTAATTTTAAAAAATAATTCTAAATTTAATTTTTAATTTAAATTAAAAGACGTTAAAAACATAAAAATTTATTGATTAAAAACTAAACTGAAAATTCTAAATAAATTCATCAAAATTCAAACTTAATATGACAATGGTAAATAATAATGGCCTCTATGATTGGTTTAATCTTTTCTTCAAAATTTCTCCCTTCCTAAGTTCGATGTACTGTCTTGATACATCATCCATTTGGGAGATATCCATCGTCATTATACGAAATTCCTCTTCTGGTTCTTGCCTAGCTTGTGTTGCTGCAAACTTTTCCTTTGAATAATCTAATTTTGCTGCAAACTCAGATTCTCTTTGTGCCATCTTCATTTCTCTTTGTTCTGTATATTTGGCGTTGAAGTTTTGTTGCTCTCTATAAATATTTTGCATCATTTCCTGTTGTTCAGTAAATTTTTCCTTCCCCTTTGTCTTCTGTCGTTTCGCCTCTTTTTTCCCCATCGGACGGATTAATGTGTTAGGGATATCTCCAAGGTCTTCATAGGCACTGGGACCATCTAGGCTTAAGTCTGGTGTGTCCTTTACGTCCAGAGATTCGTTGTCGTAATCAGACTCTGCTTGTGATGAATCGAAAACAGCTGTCGACCTTCTGGAATATTTAATATTATCTAACATAACTGTGTAGAAATCTTCATGCTTAAAACTTCAACCAGTTGCTTCCTTGAAAAGCCTACGTACTTCTGCAATCTGGTGTTTCAATTCAATTTGTTAAAGGATATACAATCATATAGATTAATGTAATAAGCATAATTAAATGAGTAGTTACCTTATTTTCGGGGCCCCATCCAGTATGATGTTCCCTTTCTACTTCAGCCTCCTTTGCAGACATAAGCGCCACATCTTTACTTATAATTTGAAATCGTTTCTGAAGGGAGGTCCAACTACGTGCTGGCATAGAAAGTTTAGCTTCTTTCATCCGACATAGTATACGTGACCATAATTGTTCTTCACATTGATCGGTACCAATGCTACAATCTTGAGAAATTGACAAATGAATTATACACATCGTAACGTCTTCAAAAGACGAAAAATTTGGACCTCGTGGTTTTGATGGCGCCATAATTCTAATCGATTTCCAAACTTATTAAATAAGAACGAACTTTAGAATTTTCAAATACACAATGAATGAGTTTAGTAAAATGCCATTGGTCTAGTATCCCATATATATAGGGTAAAAATATAGCCGTTATACTACCCAACGGTAACATATCAACGACAACATATTAACGGTCAATTGATTTATGGAATCAGCGACGCCTTGCACTCTCGCCCAACTCCAAGCGACGCCTTGCTCTCTCGCCCGTGTTCAGTAGTTTTGGGCGAAATGTCAGCTATTCGCTTATGTGTATGCAAGCTGCTGGGTTCTCGTCGCAGCAAGCGAAACATTAGTATCCCGCTTGAGTTGGCGAAATGTCAACTCTTCGCCCGTGTTTTTAAGCGAAATGTTGGTCCGTCGTTTGTTCACAAGCGAGACAGTAGAATTTCGCTCGACTGTAACTTTTACTCGTCGATCAACGATCACTTTTAATCCTGAACAGTGATTTTTATCGATTAAATCCTATATCTAATCGCACGGCTGTGGGACGAATTCACCGATCATCGATCAAATTTAATCTTTGATCCCACATTTGATCGACGATTGCAGATGCCCTTACCGACTTTAATCAGAAGTGGTGGCGAGATTAAATAAAAAGGGATAAAATGAAACACGAAAACTCTATGAGAAAAAATATAAATAAAAAGTCTAACAAAAAACGTTTGCGTAAAAATATGTATACGAGTGATTCGTGACAAAAAGTGACCTCAAAACAGTATAAGCCAGTCAATAAGTAAATCATTCTAGGTGAATTGGTGTGTACACGAATTCATAAAAAAATAGATTTTTTCGCTTTAAAAAGTATTCTGAAATTGAGTTTCCCAAACTAACTTTTTGTTTTCATACTTAATTAAATCAAAAAATAAATTATTAGATAATATATAAACACCCTAGGAAACGCACAAGAAAAATGGAATTGCGATGTATTTTATCTTATATTTGTTAGCATGAAAAACTACCCAGTTGGGCCATTTCTAAAGCTTTTATAGCTGATAGCTCTATGCATATATCATTGTCACAGAAACTTAGTTTCAATTTCCGCCCCATTTTTCACGAGGACTATGAACCAGTGATGTAATAAAGAGTGGCTCGGGTGCCAAGGAGAATTTTTTATCAAAGGAAATTTGTATAACCTTTCAAAAAGTCTTCTACCAAGGGATTTTTTTTGTTTTTAAAATTAGCCTCCCTCAAAATTTAGTTCTTAACCCATCTTACGGTCTGAATTCCAAAAAAAACACAGCTGCATAATCATCTAGTAACTACCTGACATAATAGGGTAGAGTGTTTAATAGTTTGGTACACCAATGTGGGTTCAAAACTCATCCGGACTTCACTATTATTTGATGGATGGTTAAGATCATGCGATCAATGGTGTCTATTGTACTAGCCATTTGAATTTGCAGTGTATTTGCCACTTGCGTATTATTATTATGATTGAACCTACGTTGGTAAAGTTTGCTTTTTTGTTCGTGGTTTTCCTTTTTCTTTTTGTTTATTTTTGTTGGTAAAGGTAGCGGGGTACTACAAATCGATCTGATGTCTGGTGGCGTAATACATGGGACTCTTTCATTTCATAGCCAACCTCTTTTGAATTTTTAAGTTTTTTTGGTTT
Organism: Papaver californicum; assembly: GCA_023531435.1. Classification (NCBI taxonomy): domain Eukaryota; kingdom Viridiplantae; phylum Streptophyta; class Magnoliopsida; order Ranunculales; family Papaveraceae; genus Papaver; species Papaver californicum. The sequence continues at coordinate 1,317,167 of JAJJMC010031477.1, read as the reverse complement.
TCATAATTTAATAAGTTAGGACATATGGATATGGATTGGGAGAAGTGGAAATCTATTAATGCTTCTATCAATGATCTATCCTTTCATTCCTATATTAAGCTCCCTAGCTAATCTTTTGATAAACTCATTTTGCTTACTCAATATATCATTTTTGGCACAAGTATAAACATGTTTCCTTCTTTTTTTTTTTTTCCTTCTTAGGATACACTTGTTATGCCCTTAGTTGATGTATACATTTACGGTGGCGGAACCAGGCTGAAAGTATGAAAAAAAAATAAAACATACACATGCGTGCACAAACACATAATTATTTTTTTTAGCAATTAGCTTATAAGTTGGGGTAAATGCACCTGCCTGGCTTGACCTTTGTATATTTGCACGGATAGGGTTATACAGGAACCGACCAGAACCAAAAAATCGGACCGGAATTATTGAAACCGAGATGAAACCGGACCAAAACCAAAGGACTACTGACAGGTATCGGTTCTAAATTTCGGAACCGAGAGGTGGTCGGGATAAGTATCCGGTTCTCTTATGAGTACCGACCACTTCGTACCGAATGTACTGATAGATTAGATCTAATCTTAACCACTCATCCTAGGTATAGAAAATCTAATCCTAACCACTCATCCTAAGTATAGAAACTCTCAAACTACTCTTCTACACTATCAACTACTCTTAACTCACTAGCATCATTTGAAAACTATCTCTCCATTAATCTCTGCAATTTGAAGTCAATCAATTTTCAGAAATAAAAAATGAGTTATAAAGAGATAACCGTTATCGTTGAGGAGTCAGATGATGCTTACCCACCACCTGGTATTATAATGATCATCCCCTCTAGGTTTAGTTACAACTTCTTACTCATGGGATTCTCAGACTTAACAACTTTCTTTTCGTATGCGTCTAAAATGCAGGGTACGCACCAATTCATCCACCACCAGCATCATACTCTCCAGTACCACCACCACCTGGATTCCAAGGATACTTCAATCGTTATGGTCCACCACCTCAACAACCCTATCAGCAGGTTCAGGAAGCTGATGACTCAGGCTGCTGCTCATTCCTAAAAGGATGGTAGATTTCCTCCGCCCTTCTAAATTTCTATATAATTTTTACCAAGGCTTATGTTATGTATGAGATTGATGCATATCTACAACTTTTACAGTTTTACTGTTCTCTGTTGCTGTTGCGCATTGGACTGTTTGTTATAGGCCAAGCTTTGATTTGCATCTGCTCTATTCTACCGCCGGCCAGTGACTCATTTGGTTTCGATTTAATATTCTACTAAGTTCAGTACTCTAAATGTGTTATAATTTCTGCACCGTGCGTCCGTGCCAGACGAATAACGCTATGTCAAACCAAAATTCCAGATGATTTTCACCTTCTATATTGTCTATAGATGTTATTTTATAAACTAAATTTCTTAACAACAATCTATGTTAATGGTAGTGTTGTTCATGGTTCTCCTAGCCAGTGGAGAAGCATCCAACTTATACTAAAATATTGGAAACTTCCCTGCAGACAAACATTTTGTAGATCTTTAAAAAACTTGATAACAGGAAGAAAAAAAAGAAAGGAACTTTGAACAGGTACAAGATCGGAACCGGACCAATACCAAACCGACCAGACATGTATGATTCCAGAATCAAACCGAACAATACAGATACAAGTACACATGTAAAGAATCGACTATAGAAAGGTATAGGTACTCGACTCTACTAATAATCGAGTCGAACCGACTTTTATGCAGCCTTATAATGAGCCTATTCCACCCGAATAATTTAGGAAATGAATATCATTGGTGCGCTCATGAAGAATGGTCACCACCGAATAAGCATCCCCATGCATGCATGGAGCTAGAAGAGAAAGTTGCGACCAACGGCAACCATTTTACGATCGAGTATGCGAATGGCACGCAATGGGAATCTGCTTCCAACTGCACTCTATTTCTGATGCGATATAGAAGAATAAGAATTACTCGATCTATGTATGATTCTAATTTATTTATGATTCGATTCTCGTCATCTAAGCATTTACATGAAAATGCGAATAATATGATGGAATGATTATTGAATCACCATCCACAAAGATTATCCGATAAAGTTTTGTCTGTGTTTGCCAGCATATTATATATATAGGACCCAGGCCATCACTCATTCCTCAACCACACGTATCTACTCTACCCTCATGTCACACATCACGTGTTTTATTATTTTTTGAAATTTGTTTTCTAAAATACTTATCGGCGGACCAAAATCACAACCAATTAAAATGCCAGCCACGACATACTGTGGATTTGGAACGCGATAAGTATCTAATATATATGAAAAATGAAACCCATCCTCAAGTATGGGAATGGGCATCAGGAATCTGCTTCTAAACGCAATTTCACGAGATGTATTGAAGAATAAGAACATTTTTAATGTGTCATTCTTGATTCTTCGTTAGTGGGCATCAAATTTTTATACCAAATCATGATTCTATTCTCGTTGTCTTAAAACATTAGATTAACGACATGTATACGTGTCGAATAAAAAAAAAAAAGGCAGAGCCAGTAATGGGGATGACTCAGTTACCATCCACATCAAATCAATTATCCGATAAAGTGCCAATTTCTGTGTGGCTGCCAGCATATTAGGAACCACATACTACCCAAAATCATACGTACTTCTACCCTCATGCCATGCACACTAATTTCATTTTTTATTTATTTTTAAATATAAATTTGTTTTCTATTTTCAATGTGTACTAAGGCAGGTGAGAACGAGAGAGTGAGCGGTGGGCAACAGAAATACATAACGTAACAAAATAAAAAAAAGTCAGAGTTTCAAATTCAAGTCACTAAATTTATTATAATTACATTGGCTACAATAAAAGATCTTTAAATTAATTTTTTTATTGATCATTTATTTCATACAATAAGATTGCTTCTTTTGTTTTCTTTTGCTTATAATCTTGGCTCAACCACTAAATATATTGAATAAATAGTATAAAGAAGTCGGATTAATTAGTCACTGCAGTTACAAGAATGGAGGTGATTACTTAGGTTTGAAATGGATTTGTATCACCATGAATGTAATATGTGGAGCAAGGTTACTTGAAAATACTAGATAGACCCTGTTTTTTTATACTTAAAAAATATCCAGTTACGTGTTGTATAAGTATTTGTCCATAATATTTAGTCTAAAATTTACCATGGAATCTAAACGGTTTATCATTCTAGATCTAGGACTTAGATACATACAACATAAGGTGTAAAGAAGTGGCGTCAAAAAGCGGGAACTTCCTAATACGGTCCAAGAAAATCGGTGCATCTTACACTTTATAATTAGTGTTTTGGATAGCTGGATCCATAGACCTTGTTTCATGCTTACTACATTAATGAAGCTTGAAATATCCTTAAAATTAATTCTACTAGATAAAAAAATAAACAAACAAATTAGTATACAAAAGTGGTGCAACTTTTATTCATTGCAATACCATGTTTGGTTCTTAGGTTATGTAAATTTATTAATGTGAACCGAAATCTACCATCGAGTAGCTAACCCGTTGAAAATATGGGTGTGTAGTTGTACATCAAACCCACCAGACTTCCAAAACTAAATTATATTGGGCTTCCAAATTTATTTTACTTTACGTCTGCTCTTTAGAATTTTTTTGTTTCCCCTTAGTCAAATGTTTTTAGAATATTATTTTATCCATGTTTTACGTGTAAATTGTGTTCATAAAAGAGTAATACATTTATGTTTAAAGAAAAAAATGATTGGCACCGAGTGTTTATCCCATTTCTACCCTCGACCGAAAAATCTTTCCGAAATTATTTTTGTAAATGTAGATGATGCAGCCAGCAATAGGATGACTCAATCACCATCCACGTCAATTTATACGTTAAAGTGATAATTCAGTGATGCCAGCAACATAGGAACCACACTTTTCTTTAATTGTAGTGTCATACATTATAGTTTCATTTGTATTATTTAATTGTAATTTCATTTTTTAAACCAAATTATTTGTGAAGAAAATGATATAATATGTCAGGTAAGAAGTTGCAGCCTTGCAGGTATCGACGACAATAAAAGTACAAAACCTGGAGTAGACATTTCGGTCAGTCATGCAGGGAGAATAGATTGCCACTTAGAGATTTAAGGCAAATTATTGCAAACTTTTTAAAATTAATGTTTTTTGGATTGGTGGATCGATAAATAATGTTTTCATGCTTAATGACTCATTTGTATCCAATAATTTCAAATATTACGTATCTTTAAATTTCTTCCATTTCTTCCAAGAAATTTAAGAGACTCAGGTAAAGATCAATCGGTTAAACTATGCCGGACGACGGATTATTACTCGTCCAACCAAAAGAACTACTTTGGCCAAGTAAATTGTGTAAAAAAAAGTAATTATATATTTAACAAGACAAACAAATTATGGCACATAGTCATTTTTCAACATAATCTATGCATCGGCATTCGGCATCGGAATAGTGTCACTTGTGGGGATATTCATTGTTCCAGACGGAGCGTATTCAACCAAGCACCGCCTAGTCATAGGGAAAACTTACTCATTTTACACCACCAAATACCATCCCATTGTTTATCTTCAACCTTTTATGAGATAAATTTCTGATGGAGGCGTTTTTTGATGGAGGTATGGGGAACAAATGATACGTTGATATGAACACAAGGAGAGAACCACATTGGCAGATATATCTAGCTTTCACTCCATTTATCTTGTTATGACCCTATTAAAGTGCACTAAAAGTTAATGAAAAGTAGCAACAGAGATTTAAAATTTTGGTTAAGGAAAAGTTGTTTCAATTGGAACTCTCAAGTCTCGACAAAACCTTCACGAGGATCTTCATACATACTTCACCAACTTACTTGAATGGTGTTTGCTGTGTGAACTTTAACATCATCATAATCATGCTGGAAAAGAAAAACTTTCAGTTTTGCTTTTTTACATGATGATCACAGATATTTGTTAGTTGGTTGGTCATGTTTTAAATTTTCAAAGACACGTAAACTGCTTCCTTTTGGCTTCATTGGGAGTCATCATCATCATCACCAGAAACAACAGACTCTATAAACAACACTTGCATAAAACCCAGACGTATCGAACTGCACCTTATTGAGCTACCGACAAACCTCCCCGGCATTTTTGAGAAAGTATGCAATCATGATCCCTGGATCATTCGGACATTCAATGACCAAAAAAAGGCAGAGACCTAATGAAGAATGATTATTGTCTGTCAATTAGTATGATTTTTTTTTTTTTTTTTTTTTTTTTGGTGAAGCCATCAGCAAAAATCAGGATGAGCCTTAAATCTATCTGTAGAGTTTGGTTGAATTGATTCTGTCTTGAGGTTACATTTTGTGGAAAGGGTAATGAGCAATGCTTTTCATATCTTATCCTGAAGTTAATTTTTGCATTATCTTAGTACACTTGACTTTGCCCTTGTAGTGTAGAACAAAGACCTCAGAATCATATCTAAACAGCTCAGACAGGTAAGAAACAAGACCCTAATCCACTTAAATAATCATGGCGGTAATAGAACACACGAAACATGCCATTTTCAGCACCCAAGGGACAAGACTGAGAAACACAGAGCTTATAGTCAAGCTCGCAACATTATTATTGCTAGTTGCGCACAATTTACAAACACGCTCAGCTCTGGTTTTCCTACAAATATTTGCTTTCATCATACACAGAATTTACATGTATAAGATTAAATTCTTTACATTATATTGTACCATGATAACAAACAGCATAGGCATCATACCTTCGGTGAAACCTGAGTTCTAATAAGTTTAGCTTTAAACCCATGCTTTCGGGTGATAGGAGCTTTCGAGAGATAGACGAAGGACTGCATGGACTTCATAGATTGCCGCTCGACTGACAGTCTGTACAGACTGCACCTCGTCAAGAAATATTCTAAGGGTATGAGCATTGCATGGGGCTGCTCTTCTGTCACCATTGATTCACATGCCTGAACCTGTTCCACAACCAAAATATGTTTAAGGAAGCTCATGCATGGAACCACATGCCTATTTCACTTCTCATACAAGACGAAGGACGCTCAAGATATAAACATTAGAAATTACCAAAATTATTGCTGGGATGTGCACATTTTTGGTTACGATTGAAGAAACTAAGATAGCTCTAAAACTGACAGAGCAGTATGAGAATTGATATGCTTATAAAATACAAGACATACCTCAACCAAGGTACCATACATTCTGTTCAAGTTCACTTCCAGGTGGAGAGCCTTGGAGTGGTAATCACTAACAAATATTGGTGTCCAACAATGTAAGTTTTTAGTCCCTCAGTAAGGTCATGTCGACCGTGAGAACCGAAAAACTTCTGGATCATGTTAACTGTGTGATCCATTACGTAAGGAAAATAAGCTTAAGATATATGCACATGCCATGACCTCAACACATAACTATGCCAAGCCGGGAAACAGCATAGCTGGAGGCATAAAACAGCAATAAATTGGAGATTTTCATACACTGAAAAGTAATACCTGAGCACAAAGGACTTCCCACAATGATTAAAAAACATTCTCAAAACGCAGCTTTCGCCTTTCAGTATATAATAGCCACCAGGTTATTGAAAATCACTGTAGGCTTTGAAACTTCACCCAAAGTAGTCAAGGACATCTGCCAAGTAATCGATAATAGCGTGCGGGGAAATCAGGTGAAGTCTTATCAGGTTGAGAAAACCACAAGGAGATAAATAATCAAAATGCATCATTTATAACATAAAGATGAGTAGGTCCATCAAATGAAAATTCAATTCAAGTATTAACTTAAAAAGAAGGTATAAAAGAAAATGCATTAGGAGGGCGAGCTACCAACCTCATGCCCAGGAGGACTGATGTGATAGATGCAAAAATTGTATAGCAACAACGAAACTGCTTCAGAACAACAAAAAATAAAAAATCCTTGGAAACATGACATCTGGTGAAAATTTCAGAAGGTGAACAATTTAGAGATTTGACAACATGCAAAGAAGAAAACTACCACATTCTTGCTCATCTTGATGGATGTGGAACTGACGTCACCACCCAGACCATTGCCAGAAGTTAGAAAGACAATCCCATTCTTCTTCATTTCAACACTTAGCAAACAAAAATATCATTGTCAGCTAAAAACAGAACACACTAGAAGCATGAAAGTAAAAAACAGACATACTACTTAAAGTCGTAAAATTGAAGCAAACTGCACAATATCATCTAGTTATCTACTTCAGATACCCCACCTTTACGATAGAAATATATGATGCATATATGTCACAAATGTATATAAATGCAGGATTATCATGAAAATATATCAGATTCCGCACCTACTTTCATGATTTTTACCTTCAAAAATCTATAACCTGCTTTGCATTTTCTAACTCAATGAAATGGATACTTGTAATGATTTAATCATATTTTTCTGGCAAAGGTATAAGGCACGGCCGGATCTCAGATAGCATCTCATTACTGCAGGAATGCAGACGCATGATTATAGTTAAGAACAATAAAGCTAGAAAGCAGCAATTGATGAAGGTGTGGAAAAATGCACAGATGAACACTATACACATCAGATAGATGAAGGGGAGGGGGGAAGTCAAAGTTAACTTTTCACAAATTTTGTATTACTCACCAGTTTTCCAAACTGACAGATGAAGAGCTCGGCAAGAATTCCATGCATCAATTCTATGAGAACAGCAAAATCCAGACAGTTATTGAACCAAAGCTAGAGAATTAGTCAACGAGGAAATAGTGCCCTAGGTTGGTGAAAGTTTCGTTCGCGCATTATTTGAAGAAACTCAGCAGCTTTCTCAACATTTCCTCCCTCAAGATAACCCGTAACAATTGTACCAAACGTGATAGCATCCGGTCTGCAATCATTCCTTTCCATTTCAAACAGCAATTTTTCGGCCTCAAGTAACATACCTTCTTTGCACATTCCGTTGATCATTATGTTATATGTTACAACGTCAGGAGCTAATCCTTTGTTTGAGATTTCAAAAAATAGTTTCCTTGCATGTTCAAATTTTGCAGCCTTGCATAACCCATCAATGACTATATTATAGATCTGAATATTAAATTTAAACCCCTTACCTTCTATAGACTGAAACAATTCTATTGCCTCATCAGTATGTCCATTCTTGAAAAGACCATCCAACATGGCACCATATGTAACTATGTCTGCATATACACCGATTGATAGCATCTCGATCAATAGGCTCCGTGCAGCTTTAACTCTCCCAGCGCGAAATAGTCCATCCACAAGTGTAGTGTAAGTAACTTGAGTTTGTTTTAATCCTTTTTGCTTCATTTTCTTAAAAAGTTCAAGAGCATCATCCAACCTAAAGTTCTTGCAATACCCTTTAATCAACACACAAAAGTTGTGTTCATTATGTTTAAGGCCCCTATCCACCATCGAATCAAACAACCTTTGCGCTTCATCTAGCCTACCTGTCAAACACAGACCATCTATCATCGAGTTATAAGTAACTACATTAGGTTCCATGCCTAGCTTAATCATTTCCTCAAGTAACTCCCCAGCTTCTCCCATCTTCCCTCCTTTTGACAGACAATTTATTAGTATACTATATGTAACTACTGTAGGGGAGATCCCTCTCTCCACCATTTCATCAAAATATTTCTTCGCTTCTTTCCACTGCCCGCATTGGCAAAAACCATGAATTAGAGAACTATAAGTGTACGCATCCACAGAAATACCACGGCCAGACATGTAATCAAAGATTCCTATAGCCTCCCTTAACCGACCTGATTTGCAAAGTCCATTTATCAAAGAATTATAAGCTGACAAATTCGGGGCAATTTTAGGATCATTTGTCATTTCTGAAAAAATATTCAAAGCCTCATCCACTGACCCTCTTTTGCATAGGGTATCTATAATAACACCATACGAAACACCATTACGTTTACAATTCCATTTGTCCATGTTTCCATGCAATTCAAGAGCAGGACCAACTTCACCAATCCTACAAAGCCCAGTAATTACAGTCCCACATATAACACCATCAGGTTGAATACCACTTTCAGTCATTTTATCAAATAGTTGAAACGCAACGCGAACCTTCCCTTCCAAACAGAGACCTTTGATCAGAGAAGTAAAACTTATAATATCAGGATGAAACCCTCTCTTCAAAATCTCTCCAAACAAACAAAAGCCATAATCAATTCGACCTAAATGACAACAACAATTAATCAAAATGTTCAATGTGATAACACAGGGTTGAATTCCAATCAGTTTCACCCTCTGATACAACTGAAACACAGAAGAATGACATCTTAATTTAATGATTGAAGATAATAGATGATTAAATGCAGAAATAGAAGGAAAGGGGTTCATTGTAACCATTTTATCAAAGTAAATTAATGCATCATCAAGTTTCTTGATTTTACCAGACTTGCAGTGATTACACATTTGAAATTCAAATTCTGTTTTATAATTACCAGAAGAACGAGTTTTGACTAGAATTGAATTTACCAGGAATGTAGTGTTGATTAATCGGGATTGATTGGAAATTAACCTTCTGAGAAAGATCATCATAACATCACGAGGAAGAAGAAAATGAAGATACACAGCCCTTAGCTGTTGATATTAGTACTGCTGCTCTATATTTTTGTATTTTCTTGGGGGAAAAGAATTATGGGGGTTAAAATGGGAAGAAGCAGAGCATTCCCACCTAGAGGGTATAAAGCAACTTAAGCCATCCGTCCTACAAAATTAAGGGGTGTACTAACGAAAAAAATAACTAAATTATTTTTTATTAAATTTAATATGATCTAACATAAACCCTAAACCTAATCATATATAAATCAAAATCGAAACTCATTTCAAAACTTAATCAAAACTAAAACTCCTTTTTCTCCTTTTTTTTCCTTCTTCATCTCCCCTACATCCGATCGTCGATTAATCTTCGAAACCCAAACCATCGACTAATCTTGTTGTTTATTCGAATGGCTCAACTGAATCATGGTATTATATCCATTGCAAAAGTATTGATTCAAGAACTTGTACCGCAAATTGAAAAACCGTTTGAAGTTCGAGCCAAAATCAAGACCCAAACGAGAGAACCAAAGCCTGATTCTTCCGGTATTAATATCAGAAGATAATTCCCGACAAACCCATTCATTTTTATGCGTTTTTTATTGTTAATGCGACTTGAAGTCATGAAAATTAGTGTTTAAAAAGTAGTAGCACTGAATGTTCGGGTAGGATCACCATATCGAGTCAACCGAACTTTTTGTTAGGAAAAACACCAAGAACAATTCGGTTGAGAACAAAATTCAGGTCCTATCCAAACTTTTAGTTTCTCAAACCTTTTGAACCGAACTTTTTTATTGAAGAGAAAAAATTGGAGTTCGGTTAGATCGATGATAACCTTTTTCAATAGAAATTTTTAGTCCCATCATGGGAACAAAATGTTCGGTCATCTTACAAAAAAAAATTCCAACTGAACATTATATTGTTTTAAGGAACTTTGGATGTATCTTAGCCGAACATTTTATTTCTTGACCGAACTTTTTGTTCGGTTAAATCGATCATACACATTCTCAACCGAACTTTCACTTTAGTTAACCTCCAAGGCTAACTAGAATTTTTGTTCTCGTGTTTCACATTTTTATTAGCCGTAGTTTAATTTTTTATGGAAATTTCTTATTATTTAGGTTCCGACAGAAGCTAAAGGGTAAGGAAAATGCTACTCATCCTTCTAAACCTCTTTCCAAAACACCATCACATGTAACCCCAGAAGAGCTTCTAACTATGGTGGCGAATGATCTAGAATTTGTAAGTTGCGCGAACGATCCTGAGAATCCTTGGATCAGTTCTGGGAATCCCCCAACTACATTGAATCAGAAAAAGAAGAAGATAATTTTTATCCGGGACTCTTTTTCATGAATACGATTTTGAAGGTGTAAACCCATATTACAATGAAAATGGTGACTACATAGGTCCACCTAAGGAGTTGGAAGAAAAAGATAAGGAGAACAAGAAGGGAGATGTTGATGAGGCTAAGGAGAATAAGGGAGGAGTAAAAGTTGTTTCTATGAAGAAGACGAGAGTAACAAGAAGTGGAAGAATTTCAAGAGATCAATGAGATTGATCACTTTGAATGTCTATGGTGGGTTTTCTTTCGTTTTTCCTGGGTATTTTAAGTTATTTTGAACAATATTATGTAGTAAGTGATGAACATATATGTTTAGACAATATTATGTTATCTGTTTTTAAGTACATACAACTTCCAAAATATTAGTTAGTGGTTAAAATCTGTTGGTAACATTCGATGTACGGTTAGAAAAGCCATTTACGAAACTAACCGAACAAAGGGTTCGATTAAGAAACTAACTGAAAAGGGTTCGATTCCCAAAAATAAGATTTTGCCAAACTATGTTTTTTATTTGGACTAAGAAGTTCGGCTAGGCGTATCAAATTTTGATCTAACCGAACTTCTAGTTTAGAAAGTAATAATTTTATTTTTCAAAAAAAAAAAAAATTTGATCCGTTTGGGTCTCTCTATATATAAATTTTGCACTGTCTAACTCATTTTGCACCACCTATTTTCTTCTTAACTTCAATTTTGGGCATCAATTCTTCCTTCTTCCAATTTTTTGCATTTTTGGTAACAAATGGAACTATTCACCGTTGAGGAAGATGTAATGCTTGTTAAAGCTTTCATTCCAGCTTACCGTGAAAGGCCTCATGAATATTATTCGATGTTTTGGAAGAGAGTCAAAGAATTTCATTTCGAATTAGATGGGAACCCTAAACACTGAGATGGTTAGAGTTAGCTGAAAGATTTGATATTATACAATAAAAGTTGTGAGACTACATTAGAATACTCCTTTGGGTAAAGCGATATCATCGAAGATCTACTCATGAAGAGAAAGTGAGTATCTAAACACGTTTATCTTGTTCATTATGAGTTTTTTTAGTTTTGCATACTAACTTGTAAATACTTTCATTTTTAGAAAGCTAGAGTTCAAAACCTTTGGGGAATATGTGGTGGAACAACATTCGAGCACGAGGAATTTTGTACGTATTTGAAAAAATATGCTTTGAGATTCATTAAAAAGCTATCTGCTGAGATTCGTTAAAGAGCTATCCGTCGAGATTCATAGATTTAGCTACTTGATATTTTAATTTAATATGATGTAATGATAATTTAGGGGATGTAATGTGGGTTAGTTATGTAATAGATAATTGTATGAATGAAAAAAAATGTTATCTTACGTTACAATTCCTCTAACTTTGCAGCAGAACCTCTAACTTATAAGATACAAAGTAAAAATAGAGAATTGTTCGGCTAGTAAACCAAACCCAAATGTCAGCCGAACATTTTGAGTTTTCACACTATGTACTTTTTTATCCAAAGAAAGGTGAAGAACGACGTCAAAATGGTTTAGTTAGTATGAGTTATTGGGTTAAAAAACATGAAACCTTCTGCACCAAAAAAGGTAATCCTCATAACAGGGATTGTCCGTCATTGTTTTGTGGATTTCAAACTATAAGAAAAAAAGTTGAAGAAGTTATAGCCTTAATTAGGGTTGTCAATCGATATCCACTAAGGGGTGAAACCAATGCTGATATTGTGCGAACTCGAGAGGAATGAAGAAGATGGAAAAGAAAGATTTTCGAATACGAAGCTCATTACGACATCCTTCATAAGTTTCTCATAACACGTATGGGGTGTTGAGGATGCTAAAAATGTATTCGATTTCTATATTTCTAATTGTGTGTTCGTAGAAATATTGGTTTCTAGCCTTGTAATTCAGTATTATTACCATTTTTAACAAAAAAAATAGGAACTCTTATGTAATGTTCGGCTAGGTAGAAGAAAGTCAAATATAGTCGAACTTCAATATCTTGGTAAAATCATTAAACTTCAGTTACCTGGCACACTTGTTTTCCTATCCGAAATTCTGATAGAAAAAAGCCTAGTAAAATCATCAAAGCTCGACTACCTGCAATCTTTACTATCCTAACAGAACTTCTGACAATACAGATCCTGGGATTTATTTTTTTTAAGTTCAGCTAGATTTGAAATTATTATTCCTAGTCGAACATTACACTGGGTTGATCATATCTTATTGATATGTTTTAATATAGTGGTAAGAATGGGTTTGTTCAGAACTTGTGAAGATTTGATTTTTAGACTCAAATTCTAATAAGTAAACTAGGAAACTCAAAACAAAGTTGGTATGAAGATTATAAAAAAAAACCACTGAGACTCAGGATTCCACCATTAACCAATTAAAGTGATTCAGTCTAATCAATATTCATGCAATTCTTTACGTTTAAAGTGATTCTAATATGTTGCAAAAGTAGATTTTCAAAGTAACAATTGTAAATCAAAAATATAGAACATCAACAACCTTAGGATAAGCATGCTCTATCAAAAGAAATCACAACAACTTAAAATTTTTAATCAAAGCAAAAAATCATAAAAGAAATTGCAAAAATCAATTAAAACAAAAATATACCACTTTTCTTGGAAAATTGGCTTTCTCCGTCGCCTCAGCAAAGGGATTTAGCCTTTCATTCTCAAAACACTCTTAAAAGATTGGTATATGGCTCAAAAAGTGTTAAAAAGATGAAAAGAAGCTAAAAATAATGTAACATTAAATCTGCAACGTTTTATGGACGTTACAGATTAATTGTTGCAACGCAGTTTGAAGATAAATGTTGCAAAGCGAAGATAAACGTTGCAAATTGGTTGAAGAAACCGTGGCAGAGTGGTTGAAGGAACCGTTGCCTTTTTTTCTGTTCTTCGTGTCCTTCAGTAGCAACAACATAATTTTTCCTAGAGTGATTTTTCTTCGTACTGTTTGCCTCTTTAGCTCGACCCAACCTCATGTATTTATACTACAACAACTATTAACACCCAAATCCTCTAAAATCTTTGCGAATAATTTTCTTTAATCAAGAAAATCTTCTCGACCATTATTGAAAATTCTTTCTCGATTTCTCGCTGCAACAGCTCGGTTCTGATTTTCTGTCTTCTTTTAACAAGATATGATTCTTTTGTTGCCTAATTTTTCTCCAGTAAATAGACACAACATCAATACCAAATTTCGGAAAATTTTGTTTCTCGAGATAAAACAGACCGAAAAGGGATTCACGTGAACTTGCAATATTTTTTCCAAATCGTGTGTACTTCTCTTACAGATATGGAAAAAGTATAATCTTTCTCTTAACTCTTTAAAATTCTTTTCCAACTCACGTGAGAAAAAAATCAGATGTTCCACATAGTTTTCCCGCCAAAAATCATTTGAAGGTGAAGAAGATAGGGGTGCCCCTATCCATCTGATGGGTGTGCCTTTAGCCACTGGGGGTTCCCTTAGCCAACTGAAGGGTGCCTTTAGTAATTTTTCGAGCCGATTTTTCCAAAAAATATTAATTTCCCAAAAACACCTACAAACACATAAAAACACAATATTAGTACAAAATTGAGTTCCAACACTATAAAAATTGGGAACAAATTAGACACATAAAGGTGTGTATCACTTATCCAGAATATGCCTCCCTAACAAACATTAGTTCGATAAGGTCTAAAATGTTCCTTCCTAGACGAACTCTATACCAAAAATAAACACAATAAAAGAAAAAAAATTCTTTCATTCAAAATATATGATCTTCAAAGTACATTTGGTTCAATTATGTGTGTCATTTACTTAATTACAATAGGTTCGGAATATTCTTTTTCCTCCGACATTCTCAAAGATTTTCACATCTCCATGTTTGGCTCATACAAATTGCACCAAATATTCATTACGTCGGGGTTAAATCCTTCCAAATAAGAAGTTACACAACAGAAGGATTGTAGAATCGGGTTTTAACCGGAGACCGATAAAGTGGTCGCCTCCAACCCATGCAATGAACACTCTTCGATGCGGCTTGACGCATTTGCTTGATTTTGGGATAAATGTAGCAGCACTATAACTTTTGTGAAATAATGAACCACACAATTGAATGCGGAAAAGATCAAGTGCCCGCAAATCGGCATATGCATCCAATGATCCCTTATAATAGGATTGTCCGCATGTATACGACGTTGAAATTTTATAAACTCGTCGTTCACCCGACAATCCGATTCTATCATCATTGTCTTGTAAAATATCGGGTTCTCCCGTAGTTTCGTCAACAAATTTTGCCTCATATAAGTTATTTCACAACCACTCTATTCCTTGTCACGGCACGTAAATGGCCCCAGTTGTCCAACCGCAACATAAAAACCACAATTACCTTCGCCAAGGACGTCGTCGGCGACGAACTCATGAATGATTTAAGGTAGTTCTTCCTAGTACATTTTATCAACAAATGTTGGTTTGTCATCACTTGCTCGACTCTTTTGTTGATTTGGGATCATGGGAGCCTATAACTTCATGTCTGGGAGAGTTGGTTCGCTTGGTGGCGATGGAAACATATCCACTTGGTTCGCCTTTTTCCTCACTACTTCGACCTCGTTTCTTTGATTCATCGCAGTATATATTATAGGTTTTCAAAACAACCTCAGACATATCTGAAGCAAGAGGCTTGGTTCTTGTAACTTAAGAGCGTCCATAATATTGGTTAATTATTTATTTATTTATTTTAAATGTTGGCTAAATAAACAAAAGCCAAATTGGGCTTCAAAAATATTAAGAATCAATACCAAAACCAAATTTATTTATTTTTCAAGCGTGGTATTCATATGACAAAGTGGTCGGGCACACTTTTAAAGTATGCTATCCTGCCAATGGCCTAGGGCGGTGTTTTGACCTGGTCGTGGTGGTCGTGATTTGACCTGTATTCCCAGATCGTAGTCTAACTAGTTTGGATACATTTAGGAGTCGTGTAGTTGTGAACACCCTACCTTCCACAATACACTTAATTTATATAAGTCACTTGGAAAAGATTTCTTGTTTCTCAAGTTGCCGCAAGACAAGAGTCGAGATTATATATACGATTAGGTTTTTAGTTTGAACTCATATTGATATTCATTTTCTTCAACCTAAACATTGTAGGAAAGATATATAGTCATGCCGGGCAGCTTTAAAGTATTCGTTGTTATCTTGTCAAGTATTTTTCTCGATTTGTTTATGCATCATGAGTGGGATGGATGATGAAACATAAAGTAGTCGTCCAAGATAAACGAAACAAACGCAAAGATAATTTGATTGAAAAATTACTTTAACTTTTGTCTGGAAATACACACAGTGAATCTGATAAGGACAAGGTGGTGGAAAAGCCAAAAGAGATGAAACGTTGGTTATATATTTATTAATAAAATTATTAAAATTATTTTTTATTACAATTATTTTTAATTTTATTAAACATTGTGTTTTTCATATATTTAAATACATTTTTATAATTAAGTTAGCATTAACATCTATAATAAATATTTTAAGATTATATAATATGAATACATCATCATATTATGTTATGATTTTTTTAATCATTTTTGGTACTAATATTTATACATTAACAGATACGCTACTAGCAAATATTTATATGCAAAAGGAATTGTAAAACTTATATGCAGAAAATCTACATATACAATAGAGAAAATTTCATAACTTGGATCGGACGAAACACCTTTTTGTAGAATATTATTTTGTTTCTTTAAGTGATTGCATGTAAACTTCGATGGTAGAAGTAGACTTTCAGCAATATTTCTGATAGGTTTATTAAACAGAAAAAAGGTTTTTATTTATAGGACTTGCATTAGATGAAACATCTTTTTGTAGAATTATTAGTTTGTTTCTGTAAGTGAATTTCCTGTAAACTTTGATCAAGATCTTTTTTATGATAAGGCTCCACATTCCATAAGATGTCACTTTACTTTGCAACAAATTATCTTCATAATATTCTGTATTATTAAGAGTTTAGTTTGGATAATTAATTAATATACAATTTTTACAATATTATCTCACTTGCACATTTTAAACTTTTGTTATGCAGATTCATACATGTCTCAAAAAACTTTTGGGAGAATTTTTGCAAGTTGGCAAGGATAATCTATCATGGACCATATTAAAATCCACAAAAGATGTTTATCAACCTGAAAAAACTTTTGCTCCATCTGAAAATTACAATAGAGTGTCAAAGCAAGCTCAATGTAGCACTCACGATAACGCATGAGTGTTTTGAGCCCATTAATAAAGATTTGAGTAGAGATCTTAATGAAGATCGATATTATTTAGAGATCTTATTGAAGATGTTATTTTCAACAAAACATAAGTGTTTCTGAGGAAAACAAATTAAGAGGGTAAATTTGGAAAAGTTGGGTGAGCATGTGATAATTTGTCTAATCCTTAAACATTTGTAATGTTGAAGTATTTTTGTTTAGATTCGAAAGATCAATCTGTAAAATCCTTACCTAAACCAAGCAATGACCGTTCCAGTCTTGCTTCAGTCACAAATGAGAAGGAGAAGGGCTGGTCTTAAGGAGAGAAGCGAGAGAAGAATTAAGGTCAGAGTATCAGATTTTGTGGAATGTAATAGGTTGAATAACTATGAACAATTCTCTGTGTGAGAAGGTTGAATGATCGAGTTGTTTGATTCTGTGTTATACTTGTGTGAGAGTTCGATTTGTTGTAATTTCGTGTCCTGTTCAATAGATTGGGAAATCTATTTTATAATCATAGCTATTATAACCATTCCCCTGACCTCCTCTCTGGAAGAAAGTGTCGATGGTAGAGTAGTGGTTAAGTGGAGAAGGTGGAGGTTGAATGGACGGTTTCTCAACCTACCACTTTTCTACTAAACTTTTAATCGAACTTTCCAGAGTTTTCTATGTACTGGGTGCATTGTTGCACCACGTATCGTAGACTGGTCGTGTCGTAATCAACCAAAATAATCGAGTTCTTACTCTCTAAAATAGATTTAAGTATAGCAAATAAGAACAAGTTCGTTCCCACAGAGAGGCAATTAAATTGTTATTATTCTTAGTTACGCAAGTAAACAGGGGGGTTTTATGTTGTGAATTAAGCTAAATTAACTAAAACAGCTAAGGCAAATTACGCAAGTAAAAGAGATGTGTATCAGGGAGAAAAAGCATTGGTTAGAGATTTCATCGTCCGTTATCCAACATGTTATCAATCAAAGCATACTCAACATTCATGCATTAGTAATACCAAGAACCCTAAAGTAGCCAGTTATCTCGTCTACTTCGGCAAAACTCCTAATATCATCAAAGAATGAGTACCTCCACCCTTTGAATTCTTAGCACCGGATAACCTAAGTGAGTACCTCCACTCGAGTTTAACCCAATGATAGCTATGGTCTTTGTGAGTTGAGGTTAATCTAAATAACCCGGCGCAATTCGCCACTCGGATTTAATTTAGGTCAAGCTTCTACACATACATGCATGGCAATTTTAAGTATTGTTAGCAAATATGTTATACTACGTGTAACCGGAGTCCCTCGACAGAATCGACTCTCAGAACTCCAGTCTAGTTATAGATATCAATGCCTTTTTACTTGATTCTAGACTCAAACAAATCAGCAATCAATCATATATCATTATACTTAGTAGAACATGAACAATATTAAGAACAACATGAAATTATGAGATATGC
Organism: Papaver californicum; assembly: GCA_023531435.1. Lineage (NCBI taxonomy): Eukaryota > Viridiplantae > Streptophyta > Magnoliopsida > Ranunculales > Papaveraceae > Papaver > Papaver californicum. The sequence goes on along the minus strand of JAJJMC010031477.1, from coordinate 1,298,578 downwards.
GTCATTCAATTAATAAACATGTCTTCAAACATCATATTACATCCCTAACCAATATGAAAGGTTTTAGCTCATCATGGGTTTCTCAAAACCCATGGAAAACAATAAAGAAAAGTATAATCAAACCCGGAAAGATAGCGAAGAATTGTTGCTCCGAAGTGCAACTGCCAAGATAGCCAGCAGCCTCCAAAACGCCTTCAGCCTTTTTCCTTTTGCTGTCTTCTTCTCCTGTTTTGTTCTAAGTCTTTCACCGTGTATTGTGTTGTGTCCCTCCTCAATTCTCCTGGATAATTATGTATTTATATGTACACAATTCCGAAATTTAGTGTGTCTTGCCTTTGTGTTTCAATTTAGCCGAAAAACCTTGCGTTTTCCCTTGTTTCTCGGCTGCCAACTGTGTGTGTGAGCTTTGTATAGTGAACCTGACCTCCAATTGTCCCTTGGGTCTCCAATATATGCTATATCTACCTCTCCAAAAGGCTTGCCACGAGAAAGGCCTGATTTATTTCTATAGAACTTGAGTTAGCCACTTTCACAATCCTAGTAGAACTAGGAAATGTGCTAAGTTTCCTTATTCTCCAACAAGATATATCAACTCCAAATCCTTTCCTCATCCCATATGACTTCCCCAAACTAGCTACTACCCCACCAAGGCTAGCCACTAGCCCATCAAACCACTCTAGCACCTCCAACTCGTCACTTAGCACATTAGCACATACGGTTCAGCCAACTTAGCGCATGGGCGCTAGCAGCACAAGCTAATTTGCCACCATGTGGCTTTGCCCATAACTTCCTCATACAAGATCCGAATGACCTCGTTCTTTCGCCGTTGGCTTCGTAATTCAATTTCCTACACTGTAGAGGGTGAAAGGCCTAAATTCAGCAGAGTTTTAATGGCTCCTCGGTAATTCTTCTCATACAGCTCCATTCTGCGGGTTTCTGAACTGTAACCTGAAAAGATGACTAAACTTCGAAAGTAATAATAAAACATAGTAATTCACTCAAATATAGAAAATAAAGGTCAGGGAAAACCACTTAAAATGTATGATTTATGCACCTATCATAGACCGCCAAACCAATACCCCAGTGAATAACCCCCCATTTATGACATTTGATGTCTCATGTTATTTTTGTAGTACTAAGTACTACTAATAATATTAAGTCGAATGAGACTTTCTTATTCTTTTGACTAAAGACTTGTATTGCTTGACTAGCTTGATGATTCTTAAATAGACTAAAATAAAATACGTAATTATTTTATTTATGAGGAATATGATGGTTTTGTAAATAATGGTAAATAAAGTATCGTTCGCTCGAACTTGTGAAGATTGAATTTAGATTTAATAAATTAATTTTAAACTCAAAATATATACAAAATATGAAAATAATATTAAAAATACTGAGGTTATGGATTTCACCATTAACCAATTAAAGTGATTCAATTCAATAATTATAATTACGCAATTCTTACATTTAATTTGATTCTAATATGTTGCAAAAGTAGATTCTAAAAATAACAATTGTATAACAAAAGCATGAAACATCTAAAACCTAGGCTAAACATGTACCATCTAACGAAATCACAACTGTTTAATAAAAATCATTAAAACAATTTTTAATCAAGGCAAATAATCATAAAAGAAATTGCAAAAATTAATTAAAATAGAAATATACCACTTTTATTGAAACAATGGCTTCCTCCGTCACCTCATCATATGGGGTTTAGCTCATCTTGCTCAAAACACCCTCAAAAATTTTGTACATAGCTCAAAGTGTTTGAAAATAATGGAAAAGAATGAAAATAATGAAAACCGTGAGTTTGCAACGTTTATAAAAGTTACAGACTCACTGTTACAGAGGGATAACTGTTTCTTGAAGCTAAACGTTGCAAATGAAGATATCTGTTGCAAAGTTAAAAGCTTTAGCAACAAAATCTTCAAACTTATCGCCACGAAATCTTCAACCTTATTACAACAGAATCTTCATCTTCTTCATCATGATCACGAGCAGATTTTTCTGGAATTCTTGATTTTGATCTCTGGCCTCTCTAATACTCTCTACAACTTCTACTTATATACTAAGACATCAACCTAGCTCCATCAAATCTTTTCAAATCTTTTTATTAATGAGAATCAAATCTTCGGCAATATTTTTCTTCACGAGATCATTCTTGATTTGATTTTTTTTCTCTTTCGGTGATATTCTCTTTAACTCAGTTTCTTAGTTGTCTGAACAAGATATTGATTAGTTGGAAACAAATCCAGTATAATAGATAAGTAATCCATGTTTCACATGAGAAGATATTGCGCTGATTTTTTTCCCGAGAGAACATTAGTTTGATACGACTCTATTGTTTCCAAAAATCGTAAAATCTCCTTCACACAAGAAAAAAATTATGGCTTTCTTAAATTTGAGGTTAAACCACAAAATCTCGCTTCTCAAATCTTCTCAAGTGAGAGAATAAGAAATTCCCGTCATTATCTTTTTGAATTCAAAAGATTGGGTGCCCTTATAAAAAGCCTGGGTGCCTTTATAACTTCTTATGGGTGCCTTTATCAATTTAGTGGGTGCCTTTATAAATTTTTATCCAACTTTTTCCACACTTATTAATTCTCCAAAAATACCTACAATTACATAAAATGACACAGTTAATACACAATCGAGCTTTAACAATATACAAATTGGGAACAAATTAGACACATAAATGTTCCTATCAGAATAGTATGTTCAATTAGGTCAATTTGCATTGACATGCTTGTTTCGTAGGAATAAGTGTATGCTGCTGAGCATGAGAATATATGTGAAGCTACACATGAAAAATATATGAGTGAGGTGAGGCCACGTATGAAATATATATGAGAGACCTAATATGACCTTTGATAGGCAAGTTATGGTTTTGAGGCTTGTTCATCTAAAACAAACCCAAATAGGCAAGCATTAAGATCTAATGCTAATATGGATGAGCTTAGGAGATAATGCCTAAGTCAGATTAGGTTTAGTAATACTAAGATGCATTAGTGTTTGGACTTATACTAAGCCGCATTAGTTTTTGAACCCAAATGAGTAAGACTCTCAAGCATTGAGGCTTATAAGATAAGATTCCCTAGTATTGTATTAAGACTAATTAAGGCGCACAAGTTTTGCCTTCGAGAACTAAGACGCACATGTTCTGGTCTTTTAGAATAAGGCTCACAAGTTTCGATCTTGAGAACTAAGGCTCATAAGTTTCGTTCTTGAGAACTAAGACACACATGTTTGATCTTGTGAACTAAGACACACATGTTTTATGGCAAGACCTAAGATGGACAACATTTGTACCAAGTAGGAAAATTTTTGTCTCATCTAAGACATACAAGGTAGGGGAATCAGCCCCTTGGACTTGGACGGATAAGAGGAAAGTACAGAAATCCAAGAAATATATTTGGAACAGGAAAAAGACTCATTAATTTGAAGAAAAAATTAGCCTATTCGAAACAAGTGAACTACTCCTAGATGAAAAAAACAAGGTAACTTTCTTTAACAATTAACTCAAGCAGTATGCTTTATTAGTCTAATTAATATAAATCAATATAATGCACTAATAATTATTTGAAATAGGACAAAGAATTTTTTTACGAAGCATCATTTATTTGTTACATCGAGGGCAAGGATTGGTATTAGATAGCTTGCTTAAAATGCAAGAACAAGGTTGAATACAAAGTGAAGGGACTTCTTTCCCCAAATGTCTTAAGGATTTTGATGGAAAAGTGGTACCATGGTAAGAAAAAATAACATGCCAATTGTCTAATAAAAAATAAAACATATACTAATTATCATTATTCATCAATACAAGTATCGAATAACCATAAAAATCAAGGATCCTACTGATAGTACAGAGCTATCCGTTGTGGGACATAATGTTGAAAAGATGTTCAAACAAAAGGCAGAATAACATGTTAAGTATGCGGAACGTTGCGAAAAGGTATGAAATAATTTTAATACTCATGTTAATTATTATAATTTTAAAAATAAATTATTTTCTGAAAACCAATGAAAATACTTATGTTAAAATGTACACCACAATTTGCAGCTAGGTGAACCAGAGAAGGCTTTGAAAGTATTTGATAGATTAGTGGCCAGAAATTTGGGTTTAAGCTCAAGGTAACTAAATACAACATCCAAAAACAATCAGACAATAACAAAGTTTTGAAGGTTTATAATGCAAAAACAAAAAGTAAGTCATCAAACGAAGTCGAGCAATTGCAACCAAAAACACCCCAAAAAGAAAAAGAAAAAACACAACAAGATAATTATACTTTGGAAGATGACATGTCATTGGAAGATACAACAATACAGAAGAAAAAAATAAAAAAAATAGTAATTTCAGAGGATGAAGAAGATAAAGAAGAAACTGAAGAATAGAATTATTAGGATTTCATATTTTTTTATTATAATGCATATGATTTGAGTATGAATATCAAATTTTTATTTTAAATTTCATTCTTAGGATTATTAGAAGTTCAGATTATTCTATTTTAATTCTTAGATTTATTTTGAACAACTTTTAAGAAATTCAATTAATTATTATCAGTTAAATTTTGTTTTTAATTTAAAATAATTATCAATTACTAAGAAACCATGGTTGATAATAATAATAAGTTGGATCAGGCCCGTGAAAAGCACGAGTAGAAAACTAGTATTCTTCAATTTAGACGTTATGGGACACATCCCAACTTAATTACTGAATCCGAGACATACTTCCAATTTTCCCATACTTTTCTATAGATATAAAAATGCTTACAATCTGAATTGCACATAAAGTATCCGATATCCAATTATTCAATGATGATGAAAGTTTTGTTATATATAAACAAGGGTCTAACTTTACTTATTCATCATTATCGTGGTTTACAATGACTCCATAATTTAGATGGACACGGGTTTTTAGATGAAATGAATTCCATGAATAGTAATTCTACCGTTCAATGTGAGAGTTGAAATGAATTCCGTGAATAGTAAATCTATCGTTCAATGTGAGAGTTGCAGGATTCCTTTATGACAAAGAGGCATTAAAGAAGTTGAATGTATAAAAACTTAGTAGTATTAGAAAGTTGAATATGAGAGTATTAGAAAGTTGAATATGAGAGTTGCAGGATTCCTTTATGACAAAGATCCAACGGTTGGATTTTTAAATTTTCAAAAAACATAACCGTTAGCTAGACTTTACAAAAAGCACCATTCTTTTCACCACCATCTCCTACAAATTCTCATCTTCTTCTTCAACAACTCAAATTTCTAAATTTTTTTCACACATACATAATGGAGGGTTCAAGCTCATCACCAATTAACAAGTGTTCTCTATGTATTTCTGCTGGTCATGTTACCAGAGATTGTCATTGGGAGGGTACAAAATACACTATAACCAACTACAAGGGGTACATGTTCCTTAGATAAGTAGTAAAAGGAAAAAATGGATTTCAACCTAATGTGAAGTGCAGCTTTTGTGGAGTTTTCATCTGGGTAGATACTTATGTAGCTTCATGATATGATTTTAATATAGTGGTAAAAGGTTTGATACTCAGACTTGTGAAGATTCGATTTTTAAACTTATTTTTTAATAACTAAAAATAAAACAGATTAAAGTAAAGTTGATTTAAAATTGATGGAAAGAACTAGGACTAAGGATTCCACAATTCGCCAATTTTTCAAGTGGTAAAATGCTAGCAACTCATGTATTCAGTTTAATCAAAACATTGCCAAAGTTAGGTTTTCAAAATAATAGTTGTAAATCGTAAGCATGAGACATCAAAAGCAGTAAACCCAGTATAACTCATCAAAAGAAAACACAACTAATTGATAAAAACCATTTTTTCAATTTTAACTCAAAGCAAATATTATAAAAGAATTGCAAAAAATAAATAAAATAAGAATTACCCTATCAGTCTCTTTCTAGTCAAAATTTTAAGGCTTAGGTTCGCTTTTGGTAACGTGTTCCTAAAGCGGGCAAGAAGGAAACAGTGATGAAATCCGAGTCCTTATCTTGTATGGTCAGTTCTTGCCGTTTACTAGAAAAATAAGTCTGTATTCAATTCGTCAACATATACGCATACGAAGGAATACAGTAAACCCACTTGCAGGGGATTCGTGGTTTGATCGAGTCTTACCTCCCGTACCAGACGGGGGATGAATCGGTTGTAGTCGACTCGGGCCACCGACTCCTGTGTCAGTGTGCGAACCCAAAGGGCCGAGACAATATCGTAATTGTCGTTCTTCCCTGTAGCAGTTTATATTTAAATTACCCTTCCGTAGGATTTAAAAATAATAAAATGTCCAAAGTCCAAAAAGTGTCCAAAAATAAAAGAAAAATTATAGAAATAATAAAATTTCCTAATACAATTTTCTAAAGAAAATAAAATATAAAGAAAATAAATCTAATTAATAAAAATAAAAGTCTTTGTCTTCTTTTTCGTTCTTTAAGCTTTAACTTTAACTCCAAGTCTTTAATCACCAAAGTCTTTGGCTTTATTTCCTTTCAATCCAAGATCCAAACATGTAGCAAAAAGAGAAATACCCAAAAAAACGTAAAATAGAACAAAGTAAAAATAAAAATCTAATTAAACTAATTAACCTAAAAAAAAACTAAAAACAAATCTAAAAACGAGTCCACGTCGGCGGCGCCAAAAATTGATGTGATTTTAATATAGTGGTAAAAGGTTCAATACTCAGACTTGTGAAGATTTGATTTTTAAACTTAATTTTTAATAACTAAAAACAAAACAGATTAAAGTAAAGCTGATTCAAAATTGATGGGAAGAACTAGGACTAAGGATTTCACCATTCGCCAATTTTCAAGTGGTAAAACGCTAGCAACTCATGTATTCAGTTTAATCAAAACATTGCCAAAGTTAGATTTTCAAAATAATAGTTGTAAATCGTAAGCATAAGACATCAAAAGCAGTAAACCCAGCATGACTCATCAAAAGAAAAAACAACTAATTGATAAAAACCATTTTTTTCAATTTTAATTCAAAGCAAATAATTATAAAAGAATTACAAAAAATAAATAAAATAAGAATTACCACTTTATTATTGGAAAAATAGCTTCTTCCATCGCCTCAATAATGGTGATTAGCTCATCATGTTGGAAACACCCTCAAAATAGGTTTTCATAGCTCAAAAAGTGTTTACAATGATGAAATAATAGTAACACAGAAGAACTGATACGCTTATAAGGGTTACAGAGAGGTGTTCTCTACGTTACAGAAGAAAGAAAAGGGAACATAAGAAAAGGACGGACTTCAAGTGCTTTAAAAATAGGACTATAACAACGACAGTTCCAGCAACAGTTTCCTGGAGCCTTTTTCTTCGTTTTCTTCCTTACAGCAGCAGATTTTTTTCTTCCTGAATTTTTTTACGGTGGCTCTGCTTAGATTTTCTTCGATTCTAGTTGGTATTTATAGGTTTGGGTAATCCTAACACATCATCCTTAATCGATTAGGATGCAAATCCTTATCTAAAACAAACTCCAATCACGTGTAAATCTCAAACAGGGAGTATTATCCTTTTCCGGCTTGGATTTGATTTTGCAGCGATTTTTCCGGCATGAATCACTCTGTAGTGACGTGTTTCATCTTCTTTTGGTTTCTTCTTTACTTGGGTAGCTTGAAATCATCCAACAATGCCTTAAAACTAGGTTGCCACCAATTCAAGAATTTTCTGTACGTGAAGAACATTTCCCGCCAATTTTAACTTTTTGAATATAAAGAAGGGGTGCCCCCAATCCAACTGGTGGGTGCCTTTAACACTTTTGCTTGGGGTGCCTTTATCACTTTTTGAGCCGATTTTTTCACAAATATTTATTTCTTAAAAATACCTACAAAGACATAAAATCTTGTAAATAGTATAAAATCAAGCATTAACAAAATAGAGAATTGATCACAATTTAGACACAAAAATGTGTCTATCAAATACCCACAATTTTATTATCTGCTAGTCCTCGAGCAAACCTAATCTAGAAAATAAAATCCTAACTCACTTTTGCAGGAATCGCGACTACATTTAGCATATGTAATAAGCCTTTAAACCCCTAGGTGTCCCTAGTGGTTGAGTTTTGTCTCGTGAGGGTTTACAAGAGATATACCCACAAAACCTTTACTCCAAATTTTCTCTACTCGTGAACGATTGAGGATAGACACTAAACAATCTATTTAGTTGGCATACTAAATTCTTCGGCTCTGAGAATCATTACCCTATATGAGTCCAATTGATGTACACGAGTTTTTACTCAAGCATACTAAAATTCATATATAAGAAAACAAAGTTGTACTCAAATAGTCGTTTAACCACGATACTCAGAATCTATCAAAGTTCAATCACATGGAAAGATTTAGAAGATGGATATGGAGATGATGAAGTTTGCACATGTTGACTAAGGTGAACGGTATTTCCCATATCTTTCTGAAGGTCAGTACCAGGATGAATTCTAATAAATTGAGATACATGATCTTAATCGTAATACTAATATCGATTCAACTGGTATATACAAGGGTCTCAGCGATCGATTTATTGAAAATAAAACAATTATAAATGTATTGACAACATGAATGAATCAAATTGAATCCAAGCGCATGGTCCTTATCAGCATCTTACATGATAGTACCCATGGATCCTGCGTTCCACGCTTGCTTAGGCGACGGAGACAGGGAGAACACACACATATTGCTATCAAAGTGTCAATACTCGATTTTTTTTTATTTTTTTTTATATAGTCTAAATAATCTCAAATACTCTACTTCATCCTGGCGGTGATAACAATTCGATACTGGTGCCCCATCAAATCACTTAGAGAAACAAAAAAATTGCAAAAAAAAAAAACAGAAGGTGATATGGTCAAGATAGACTCCGAAATGTGGTGACAACTATCATGTTTTTTCTAACACCTGAACTTTGTCCTTTTATGAATAAACCATTTAACTGGGTACACCAATTTCTATAGAAAAAGAGCTAAGTTTCCATCTACCTAGAATGGTTAGTGTCATCCTGAATCGTTCACAAGTTTCTAGACTTTGGAGTTTCATATTTCATTAAAAGTTTCTCTCTTACCCCCAAACTTAAACCGAATATTGTCCTCAATGTTCTAAAGATGAATGATTAAAAATATGAACAAGGAGAAACTGTTACCACTTCAAGAAAAGGAGTTAAGGAAAGATATTACCATTTCGCATGAGCATGGGTTACCTCCCAAGAATTGCTAAGTTTAAAGTCTTCAGCCAGACTAAGAAAGAATTAGTCACCTCATAGAATCATATAGCAATAGTCGGAACAACTGTGGGTCATATGAATAAAAGAATGTTATCACAAATAAGAGGAAACTGCAACATGTCAAGAAAATGAACGAACCAAGCACAGCCTCATCTAGTTTTATGTTTAAGACAACTACTTCTAGTTGTGGTTCAGGGTCAGGCTCTATGAAAGGGTCTAGTAAAATATTTTCATGGGCTGGATTTCCTCATAGGCAGGATCAGTAGGTGATAGGTGCATAATTCACACATATAAAGTAGTTTTTCCTGAACCTTATTTGCTATATTTGAGTGAATTACTAGGTATTTTGATTACTTTTGTAGTTTTGTTAGTTTTTCAGGTTACAGTTCAAAAATCCGCAGAATGGAGCTTAAGAGCTAGAATCACCGAGGAGCCAGTGAAACTCTACTTAAAATAGGCCTTTCATATACCAAAGTGTAGGGAATTGAATTACAAAGCCAATGGTGAAAGAATGAAGTCATTCTGATCAAAATTGAGGAAAATATGGGCAAAGCCCCGAAGTGGCTTATTTGGCCTACGCTGCCAGCGGCCAGGCGCAAGTGCGGCTGAAGCATGATGCGGTAATGTGCTAAGTCATGATTTGAAGGGCTAGAATGGTTTGATGGGCTAGTGGATAGCCTTGGTGGGTTATTAGCTATGTTTTAGACATCATATGGGTTTAGGAAATTATTTGGAGCTGATATACCTTGTTGGAGTGAAATATGGATACTTAGCACATTTCCTAGTTCTACTAGGATTGGCTAAGTGGCTAACTCGAATTCCACATGAAGAAATTAGGCCTTTCTCGTGGGAAGCCTATTGGAGGGGTAGATATAACATATATTGAAGGCTCAAGGGACAATTGGAGGTCAGGTTCACTTAACAAGGCAGGCTCACCAAGTTAGCCACAAGTTGGCAGCCGAACAAGTTTCTGGGCTAAGAGTTTTCACGGCTGTAGGAAGCTCTTTTGGGAGAGTTTGCTGCTGGATAGGATTAGCTTATATTTACTATAAAAGATACACGAAGTATCCAGGAGAGGATATCATATCCACGGTGAAACACAGCAGCAACAAGAGGAAGAAGACAGCAAGGGAAAAGGGGCGCTGGCCACTTTTCATACAGGCGATTCTGCTCAATCGTTCATCGCAATTCTTTCGGGTTTGATTTAATTTATCTCTTGATTGTTTTCCATGGGTTTTGAGAAACCCATGATGAGCTAAACCCTTCTATATTGGTTAGGGATGTAATCTAATGTTTGAAGACATGTTTATCAATTGAATGGCGCATATTCCATGATTTCATGCTGTTTTTAATATCGTTCATGTTCTACTGCGTATAAATACATATGATTGATTGCTGATTTATTTGAGTTCGAAATTAGATAAATAAGCATTGACATCTATTGCTAGACTGGAGTTCCGAGAGTCGGTGTTGTCGAGGGACTCCGGACACAAGTAGCATAGCATATTTGTTAACAATACTTAAAATTGCCATGCACATATGTGTAGAAGCTTGACCTAGGCTAAATCCTGTGGAGGTACTCACTTGGGTTGTTTAGATTAACCTCAACTCACAAAGACCATAGCATCATTGGGTTAAACTCGAGTGGAGGTACTCACTCAGGTTATCCAGTGCTAAGAATTCAAAGGGTGGAGGTACTCATTCTTTGATGATATTAGGAGTTTGCCGAAGTAGACGAGATAACTGGCTACTTTAGGGTTCTTGGTATTACTAATGCATGATTGATTGGGTATGCTTTGATTGATAACATGTTGGATGACTGAAGATGAAACCTCTAACCAATGATTTCTCTCTTATTTCATAACCTTAATCACTTGCGTTTTTTCTTATTTGCTTTAGTTTAATTTAGCTTAAAACACGATTAAAACCCCCTTTGCTACTTACTTACGTGAATGAAAATACACATATATTGCTGCCTCCTTGTGGGAACGAACTTGTTCTTACTCCTATACTTCATTATATTTTTAGAGAATAAGAACTCGATTATTTTGGTTGATTTCGACACGACCAGTAGGATCAGGTTCTAGAGTCTGGAATAACTCAACTAAGAACTTAGAAGCACATAATAATAACCTGAATAATCGTGGATCTTCAAAGTCAATCAGATTTGACTAACACAATTGACTACTATGAAGGTGGTCATTTTTAAGCAAATGTGTCGATTATAATTCCCTAAAGTAATTAAGCTTAGTCTCAAAACTTAATAACCGACACATTTGAAATTCATACGTTCCCACATATGGAAGAAAATATTTTGATGGGAAAACAAAGTCAATCTTTGTATTATCGCCTAGGTAAACCACATCGACCAGAGGATGGGTTTCTAACAACTGAGCTTCTTTCTGGACATCACCAGGCTCGGGAAATATAATTTGAAAATGATCTTGTAAAATGGTAGAGGTGCATATGTCAAGTCCCGAGTTAGGGACTTTAAGTAGGGATACTTGACAATCACAAGAATCATTGGTACCCCCAAACTTAGGGTGGACATTACTCTCAGATGGATTAAAACCTATTGGTTGGATTATAGAGTCCGTAAGGTCAGAACTACACTCATCTTCCTCTATAGAAGGAAATAAGGTGGCCTTGTAAACTTGTAGAAATTCAGACTCATTTTTCCATATATTACAATTTACCTCATTAATCACACTATCATCATCAACGTCAAATCTAAAGTGGGATAGGCATTTCTCTAATAGATCTTCTAACAAAGTGTTTGGTAATGACACCTGAACTAATGTTCATATCATGTTCAACTCTTCAATGCACGTGTCATCTAGTTCAGGTGGTTGGTTACTAATATTGAAAATATTTAGCTCAATGGTCATGTTACCAAAAGATAAGTTCATAATACCATTTCGACAGTTAATGATCGCATTAGATGTAGCTAAAAAAAGGCGACCTAATATCACAGGTATCTGATTCTCAGGGTCAGGGACAGGTTGGGTGTCAAGAACAACAAAATCTACTGGATAAATAAACTTATCGACCTCAATAAGAACATCCTCTATGACACCACGAGGAATTTTCACATACCTATCAACTAACTGCAGTGTCATCTGAGTAGGTTTCAAATCACCAAGTCCTAGCTGGAGGTACACATGGTACGGAAGTAAGTTCACACTGGCTCCTAAGTCAAGTAACGCTTTCTCAACACGGTAGTTACCTATTGTGCAGGAAATGGTTGGGGAACCTGGGTCTTTATACTTAGGATTTGTATTGTTCTGGATAATTGAACTCACATGACTAGCTAGAAAGGCTTTCTTTTGTACATTAAGCTTTCGCTTTCGCGTACACATATCCTTAAGGAACTTGGCATAAGAAGGAATCTGCCTAATTGCATCTAATAATGGAAGGTTGATCGTGACTTGCTTAAAAACCTCCACTATGTCGTTAAAGTTGGATTCCCTCTTGGTTGGTGCTAACAATTGTGGGAACGTGGCTCTAGGAACAAAATCCGGCTTATAAGGGACTACCTCGGGCTCTTTAGAGACTTCGTCAGTCTCTTCATCTAGTGGATCATAGGGGTGAACTACAGTATGTTCACTATCAGGTATAGTTACCTTGTTGTCTACTACTTTACCGTTCCTAAGGGTTCTAATTGGATTCACATGATTTGATGATTTCTCACCAGAAGATATTTCATGAACTCCTCTAGGAGTGGGTTGGGGTTGACTAGGAAACCTACCTTTTTCTCTTTCTCTTAAAGACTTAGCGATTTGACCAACCTGAGTTTCTAAATTGGAAATAACCCGACTGTTAGCCTGAACAATCTTTTGATTTTCTTGTAAACTTTGATTGACAAATTGCTGAAAATCTTTAGTGTTCTCAGTTAGTGAGGTGACAGACTCTGCTAAACTCATGACCGTCTTTTCTAATGGACTTTGAAATTGTGCTGGTCCAGAAGGATTCTTAGTATAACCAAAACCTGGGGGAACCTGAGAATTACTAGTTTGACCTTGATTCTGTCCCTTAGACCAAGAAAGGTTAGGAATGGTTTCACTTCCACAACTAGAATGACTCAGTTCTAAAGCTTCTAACATTTTCGATATAGTTGTTATTTTGGCATCTGATTCAAAAGATCCTTCTACCCTATTGACATTTCCTCTACTTAGAAGAATTGTTTTCTGGGTCTCCCTACTATTTTCCCACTGTTGGGTTGTCTCGGCGATTTCATTCAAAAATGTCATCGCACCATCGACAGTTTTATTTTCTAACTCACCTGTGCATAAAGACTCAACCATAGTTGTTGTCGAATAATATAAACCCTCGTTGAGGATCTGAACTAGCCTTAATTTCTCTAAACCATGATGAGGACATTGTGATAACAAGTCATTGAACCTTTCCCAATACCTATACAAAGATTATCCCTCTTGTTTGAGCAAATGTGCACATCTGCTTCCTAACAGATGATGTTCCGTGTCTAGGGAAAAACTTCTGGAGAAAGGCAAATGTCAGTTGTTCATAGGTTTCAATTGACTCAGAGGTCAAACTATATAGCCAAGATTTAGCTTTGTCTCTTAGTGAAAAAGGAAATAGTCTAAGTTTCAACGCTTCATCATCTAGGTCCTTAATCCTGATTACATATTTCCTCAAAATCCCTAACATGGAAATAGGGGTTTTCATTTTCTTTCCCTAAGAAGATTGGGAGCATCTGTATGGTCTCAAGTTTCAACTCATAGTTTGCTTTAGTTTCATCTAACTTGATACATGATGGACGAGAAGTCCTAGTCGGGTTCAACAAAGCTTTTAAAGTTGCCATTGCTGGCACTATCAAAGGACTAGTGGTGACTTCTTCACATAGTGTCAAGTTCTCAAAATCAAAAACAAGGCCCTCAAAAGAAGAGTCTTCGAGGTCCTCGTTTCCAAGGACAAAACTACTAATGAAACGACTTAGAGCGTCTCTTTTCCAAGATCGCTTAGAGAGCGGTCTTGGCATACACTAAAAAAAACTAAAAACTAAATCCTAATTGGAAGGGAATTCTAAACAATCACAAGCAAGGTTGACTCAACCAAATCAAACCTATTAAATCTAGCAAACAAAAAGCATGATGACTCCACTTAGATTGTTTCTAGACCATCTTTTATTCTTTCGAAATGCAACTAGTTACAATTTTAGCAAACCTCTTAGAACGATCCGAATTAGACTAAGTCGAAGAGAAACATGATAAGCTCTAAGGAGCTTTGATAACCCTGTCTCTTTGGCACTTTTCCCTGGGTTACAAGGAGACTCTAATCAACTTAAAATAATCTTCTTGAACTTCGAGTTCGGCTAACAAAGTAACCAATACAGTCCTTTTGAACGAGTTTCCTATAAGATCATTACCCTATCAGTCTCTTTCTAGTCAAAATTTTAAGCTTTAGGTTCGCTTTTGGAAACGTGTTCCTAAAGCGGCCAAGAAGGAAATAGTGATGAAATCCGAGTCCTTATCTTGTATGGCCAGTTCTTGCCCTTTACTAGAAAAATAAGTTCGTATTCAATTCGTCAACATATATGCATACGAAGGAATACAGTAAACCCACTTGCAGGGGATTCGTGGGTTGATCGAGTCGTACCTCCCGTACCAGAAGGGGGATGAATCGGTTTTAGTCGACTCGGGTCACCGACTCCTGTGTCAGTGTGCGAACACAAGGGGCCGAGACAATATCGTAATTGTCGTTCTTCCATGTAGCAGTTTATATTTAAATTACCCTTCTGTAGGGTTTAAAAATAATAAAATGTCCAAAGTCCAAAAAGTGTCCAAAAATAAAAGAAAAATTACAGAAATAATAAAATTTCCTAATACAATTTTTTAAAAAATAAAATATAAAGAAAATAAATCTAATTAATAAAAATAAAAGTCTTTGTCTTCTTTTTCGTTCTTTAATCTTTAACTTTAACTCCAAGTCTTTAATCACCAAAGTCTTTGGCTTTATTTCCTTTCAATCCAAGATCCAAACATGTAGCAAAATGAGAAATACCCAAAGAAACGTAAAATAGAACAAAGTAAAAATAAAAATCTAATTAAACTAATTAACCTAAAAAAAAAACTAAAAACAAATCTAAAAACAAGTCCACCTCGGCGGCGCCAAAAATTGATGTGATTTTAATATAGTGGTAAAAGGTTCAATACTCAGATTTGTGAAGATTTGATTTTTAAACTTAATTTTTAATAACTAAAAATAAAACAGATTAAAGTAAAGTTGATTTAAAATTGATGGGAAGAACTAGGACTAAGGATTTCACCATTCGCCAATTTTCAAGTGGTAAAACGCTAGCAACTCATATATTCAGTTTAATCAAAACATTGCCAAAGTTAGATTTTCAAAATAATAGTTGTAAATCGTAAGCATGAGACATCAAAAGCAGTAACCCAGCATGACTCATCAAAAGAAAAAACAACTAATTGATAAAAACTATTTTTTTCAATTTTAATTCAAAGCAAATAATTATAAAAGAATTATAAAAAATAAATAAAATAAGAATTACTACTTTATTATTGGAAAAATAGCTTCCTCCATCGCCTCAGTAATTGGTGATTAGCTCATCATGTTGGAAACACCCTCAAAATAGGTTTTCATAGCTCAAAAAGTGTTTACAATGATGAAATAATAGTAACACAGAGGAACTGATACGCTTATAAGGGTTACAGAGAGGTGTTCTCTACGTTACAGAAGAAAGAAAAGGGAACATAAGAAAAGGACGGACTTCAAGTGCTTTAAAAATAGGACTGTAACAGCGACAGTTCCAGCGACAGTTTCCTGGAGCCTTTGTTCTTCGTTTTCTTCCTTACAGCAGCAGATTTTTTTCTTCCTGATTTTCTTACGGTGGCTCTGCTTAGATTTTCTTCGATTCTAGTTGGTATTTATAGGTTTGGGTAATCCTAACACATCATCCTTAATCGATTAGGATGCAAATCCTTATCTAAAACCAACTCCAATCACGTGTAAATCTCAAACAGGGAGTATTATCCTTTTCCGGCTTGGATTTGATTTTGCAGTGATTTTTCCGGCATGAATCACTCTGTAGTGACGTGTTTCATCTTGTTTTGGTTTCTTCTTTACTTGGGTAGCTTGAAATCATCCAACAATGCCTTAAAACTAGGTTGCCACCAATTCAGGAGTTTTCTGTACGTGAAGAACATTTCCCGCCAATTTTAACTTTTTGAATATAAAGAAGGGGTGCCCCCAATCCAACTGGTGGGTGCCTTTAACACTTTTGCTTGGGTGCCTTTAGTAATTTTCTTGGGTGCCTTTATCATTTTTTGAGCCGATTTTTTCACAAATATTTATTTCTCAAAAATACCTACAAAGACATAAAAACTCGTAAATAGTATAAAATCAAGCATTAACAAAATAGAGAGTTGATTACAATTTAGACACAAAAATGTGTCTATCACTTCACACCAAGGCATTCCACCAACTATTCTACCTACTTTGACTAATGATGACAAATGGTACAAAGAAAAACAATTCTAATGATACTCATGTGGGGAAGCTGATCATATGGCTTATAACTGCAAAACCAACCTCTTACCATGCACAGATCCATGCTGTGATCGTAAGATGAAGTTGCTCACTCATAGAAAACCAGAATCTATTGGAAACACATACTACTTATGTCAAACATGCAAGAAGGTTAAGTTTCAATAAATTTATAAGCAAGTGTTGGAAGATGTATGAACCTAGTAAGATGTATGAACCTGGTAAGTTTAATGAATCTAGTAAGTTGTTCTAAGTACTAATGAATCTAGTAATTATGTTCTAGTATGTTGTTCCTGAATACTATGGCAAGATGCAACTATTCAACCATCCATTCACATAGAATTATAATGCAGCAACAATCCATTAACATATAAGAAGATGATAAAGATAATAATGATAGCATATTGTCTTAAGTTGTTCATAAAGATGATAACTAAGATACTGTCATAATATCATAAGTAGGTAATAAAGATAATAACTTAGTGATAGACACATTTATGTGTCTAATTCATTCTCAATCTTTATAGTGTTGGAACTCAATTTTGTACTAATATTGTCACTTTATTGTATTTGTAGGTATTTTTGAAGAAATAAACATTTGGAAAAAATTGGCTCAAACATTTATAAAGGCACCCAGAAAATACTAAAGGCACCCTTCCAGAATTTATAAAGACATCCATGCCTTGGATTACGGGCACCCATCTATTTCAACTTCAAGATTAGGCAGAAAACTATTTTGTTCTCTTACGTGAATCTGAGTTTGAATGTTTGAAGATATTATACGTGATTTTGGGCTTCAAAACAGAGAAGATATTGTCCTTATAAAGAGTGAGCTGCTCATAATCAAAAGATACGTGAAATCAAGGCAGAGTATCAAATCAGATCGCGGGAATGCATGAGAAAATATTCTCGAGTATCATCCTATGTTAATGAAGATTTTTGGTGATTTAATGTGTTGTAGTGTATAAATAGGGGTGCTGGGAAGTCACAGAGGGTTCAGAGAGGATTGGGGGAGCTTAGGAAGTAACCAAAGAATCGAGCAAACGTCGACGATAGTGTTGCTGAAGCAGTCGTATTTCAACAACACCAAAAGTCCGTCCTTTTCTCCCGTGTTCTTTTCTTTCTTCTGTAACGCAGATAACACTTCTTTTCTTTCTTCTGTAACGTTTATAAGCGTATCAAATATCTTGTGTTACTATTATTTCACCATTGTAAGCACCATTTGAGCTATGAAAAATATTTTTGAGGGTTTTTCCAATACAATGAGGATCTAAACTTCATCTCTGAGGCGACGGAGGAAGCTAATTTTCCAAAGATTATGTGGTAATTTATTTAATTAATTTATGCAATTCATTTATGATTAATTTCCTTGGTTAAAAATTGATTTAATGATTTTTGTTAAGCAATTGTGATTTCGTTAGATGGTACATGCTTTGGCCTAAGTTTTAGATGTTACATGGTTTTGTTATACAATTTTTATTTTGAAAATCTACTTGTTGCTATATTTTAGAATCAAATTAAAAGTTAGAATTGCATAAGTATAATTATTGAATTTAATCGCTTTAAAAATTGGAGAATAGTGGAATCCTAGCTTCAGTTTACTCTCAATCTTGTTATAAATTTTACTTGAGTTATCCTATTTTTAGTCTTAGAAATTAGATTTAAAAACAAATCTTCACAAATCTTCAATCTTCACAATTCATCATGCTTTTTGTTTGCTAGATTCAATAGGTTTGATTTAGTTGAGTCGGGCTTGTTTGTATTTGTTTAGAATTCCTCTCTGATTAGGAGTTATTGCATGCCCAGTGAGCGTGCCTGGAGAAGAGATTATATTGGTCGTTTGATCAGTGACGGAAGAAACTCTGCCTTTGAAGTTGAGAATTTAGGAAACCCTTCTTTTGAGAGCCGAAACTTTAGTTTTGAGAAATTATCTCTCAGTGAGGAAGTTATTCCTAATTTTCTAGTTGTACCAGAAATGAAAACCTTGAAAGATTTGTTGAATCCTACTAGGACTTCTCGTCCATCATGTATTAAGTTAGCTGAAACACAAGCAAACTATGAGTTGAAACCTGGGACCATTCAGATGCTCCCACTCTTCTTAGGAAAACAAAATAAAAACCCTTACTTTCACATTAGGGGTTTTGAAGAAATATGTAGTACCCTAAGTATTCACAACATGTCTGATGAAGCTTTGAAACTTAGGTTATTTCCGTTTTCCCTAATAGACATGGCCAAATATTGGTTATATCGTTTGCCATCTGAATCCATCGAGACATATGAACAACTTATCACTGCCTTTTTATCTAAATTTTTCCCTAGGCACAAAATATCATCTATTAAGCAGGAGATTTCCACATTTGTGCAGCAAGACGGAGAATCTTTATATAGGTATTTGGAAAGGTTCAACGATTTAGTAGAACAATGTACACAATACGGTTTAGAAAAGCTTAGAATAGTCCAGATCCTTTATGAAGGGCTAGATTATCCTACAACGACCATTGTTGAGTCATTGTGTTCAGAGAATTTAGAGAGTAAAACTATGATGAGGCAATGACATTTTTGAATGAAATTGCCGAAAAGACCCATCAATGGGAATGTAGTAAGGAACCCCAGAGGAAAATTCTACTGAGCAGAGGTAAGGTTAATAAGGTAGATGGAATTCTTGAATCAAATGCCAGAATTGCAGTTATAGCAAAAAGGTTAGAAGCTTTAGAATTAAGTCAATCTAGTTGTAGAACCAAGTCATATTGGGAAGGACAGACTGTTGAAGAGCAATCCCATGCTCTTTACAATAACACTAGATATGATAACCGTCAGAAGTTTGACCCATATTCAGAAACCTATAACCCTGGTTGGATAAACCATCCAAATTTTTCTTGGTCTAAGGGCCAAAATCAAGGTCAGTCTAGTAACCCTCAGGTTCCCCAAGGTTTTGGTTATCCTTAGAATTCTTCTGGTCCAGCATAATTTCAGAATCCGTTAGAAAAGACGGTCATGAGTTTAGCAGATAATGTCCCCACATTAGCTCAGAGCACTAAAGATTTACAGATGAACACTAAAGAGTTTCAGCAGTATGTCAATCAAAGTTTACGAGAAAATCAAAAGATTGTTCAGGCTAACAGTCAGGCAATTTCCAATTTAGAAACCAGGTTGGTCAAATCGCTGAGTCTTTGAGAGAAAGAGAAAAAGGCAAGTTCCCTAATCAACCACAATCCAAACCTAGAGGACTTCATGAGTTATCTTATGGTGAGAAATCATCAAACCATGTGAATTCAATTAAAACCCTTAGGAGTGGTAGAGTACTAGACAATAAGGTAACCTTGCCCGATAAAGTGAACATGATATAGTTCACCCTTATGAGCCTATAGTTGAAGAGACTGATAAAGTCTCTAAAAAGTCCAATGCGGTTCCCGCTGAAGCCGATTTTATGCCTAATCCCCATTCCCACAACTTCTAGTACCAACTAGGAAGGAATCCAACTTTAATGATATATTGGAGATTTTTAAGCAAGTCAACATCAATATTCCTTTACTAGATGCAATTAGAAATATTCCTACTTATGCCAAGTTTCTTAAGGATCTTTGTACGCGAAAGCAAAAGCTTAATGTACAGAAAAAATCCTTTATAGCTAGTCATGTGAGTTCAATTATCCAGAACAACACAACTCCTAAGTACAAAGACCCAGGTTCCCCTACCATTTCTTGCACCATAGGTAACTACAATGTTGAGAAAACGTTACTTGACTTAGGAGCTAGTGTGAAATTATTTCATATCATGTGTACCTCCAGCTAGGACTTGGTGACATAAAACCTACCCAGATAACACTTCAGTTAGCTGATAGGTCTGTAAAAATTCCTCGTGGTATTGTCGAAGATGTTCTTATTGAGGTCGATAGGTTTATTAATCCTGTGGATTTTGTTATCCTAGATACCTAACCTGTCCTGTGCCAGAAAACCAGATACCTGTGATATTAGGTCGCCCGTTTTTAGCTACATTTAATGCGATCATTAACTGTCGAAATGGTATCATGAATTTATCTTTTGGTAATATGACTATTGAACTGAATATTTTCCATATTAATAAGGAACCCTCTTAGTTAGATGACACGTGCATTGAAGAGATGAACATGATAGAAACATTAGTTCAGGGGTCATCACAAAACATCTTATCTGAAGATACACTAGAAAATTGTTTAACCCATTTTGGCTTAGATTTCGACGATATTAGCACCATTGATCAAGTGAATGCTCTATTAGACTCTACCCCGGTGTTAGATACTAATAGATGGAAAGATAAGTTCGAACCACTACCAGTTTCTAATTCTACCTTAATTCCTTCTTTAGAAGAGCCTCCTAAGTTGGACCTCAAACTATTGCCAGATACTCTGAAATATATGTTTTTAGTCCCATCCGAGACTTTACCTGTAATTGTAGGATCCGACTTGGATAATGATCAGGAAAGTAGGCTAGTGACTGTACTTCAAGATAACAAGGAAGCTTTAGGGTGGACCTTAACAAACATTAAGGGTATAATTGCTACTGTTTGTATGCATAAGATTCATTTAGAGGATGACACCAAACCTTCTAGGGAGATGCAACGTCGAATGAACCCTAACATGAAAGAATTAGTTCGAATTGAGGTGCTTAAGTTGTTAGATGTGGATATTATCTACCCCATTTCACAGTAAGTGGGTCAGCCCCATTCAGGTTGTTTCCAAGAAATCAGGTATCACTGTAGTCCAGAATGAAAACAATGAGTTAATCCCAACCCGAGTGACCACGGGTGGCGTGTTTGTATTGACTATAGAAAATTGAACAAGGTCACAAGGAAGGACCACTTTCCACTTCCTTTCATCGACCAAATGCTAGAGCGATTATCTGGATATAGTCATTATTGCTTGTTAGATGGTTACTCTGTTTATAATCAGATTGTTATTGCCCCAGAAGACCAAGAGAAAACTACTTTTACCTGTCCCTTTGGTACCTTTGCGTATAGACGCATGCCTTTCGGGTTGTGTAATGCACCCGCTAATTTTCAGCGTTGCATGATGAGTATATTTTCTGACATGGTAGAACGATTTTTAGAGGTCTTTATGGATGATTTTTCTGTGTTTGGTTCATCATTTGATGAGTGCTTGCATTATTTGATATTAGTGTTGACTAGATGTAAAGAAAAGAATTTAGTGCTTATTTGGGAGAAATATCATTTCATGGTTCGATCAGGAATTGTTTTAGGGCATATCGTATCTTCTAAGGGTATAGAGGTAGACAAAGCCAAAGTTGACCTTATTAATAATTTACAGGTTCCCAAAACCGTAAGAGATATTAGGTCATTCTTAGGGCATGCAGGTTTTTATCGTCGATTCATTAAGGATTTTAGCTTGATTTCTAGACCTCTTTGCAATTTGCTTGCAAAAGATGTTAAGTTTGTCTTTGATGATGCTTGTTTAGAGGCTTTTGAGAAGCTTAAGACTTTACTCACTACCTCCCCCATAGTTCATGCACCTAACTGGAACCTACCATTTGAAATTATGTGTGATGCTTCAGATTATGCTATTGGTGTCGTGCTAGGTCAACGAGAAAACAAATTACTTCATCTGATTTTTTATGCTAGCAAAACTCTGGATGATGCCCAAATGAACTACACCACCATAGAAAATGAATTGTTAACCATTGTTTTTGCCTTAGACAAGTTTAGATCCTATCTCTTAGGTTTTCTACGGTCATAGTCTTTACTAATCATGCTGCTTTGAAGTATCTTATGTCCAAGAAGGATACTAAACCTAGATTGATTAGATGGATCCTTTTGTTACAAGAATTTTCTCTAGAAATAAGAGACAAAAAGGATGCAGAAAATGTAGTAGCGGACCACTTGTATAGGCTTGTCTTTGATTTCCCTGATGATTCCCTTCCTGTGAGGGATAGTTTCCCTTATGAACAATTTTTTCTTTTTTCCCAATTACCTTGGTATGCGAATATAGTGAACTATCTTGTTACTGGTCGAATGCCCCAACATTGGGGTGAACAGGATCGTTCTAGGTTTTTAGCCGAGGTTAAGCATTTCTTTTGGGATGATCCTTATCTATTTAAGTATTTTCCAGACCAGATTATTAGGTGATGTATACTTGAGAATGACCAGTCCAGTATTATTTCCTTTTGTCATGATCATGCTTGTGGGGGTCATTTTAGTACTAAGAAAACCGCTGCTAAGATATTGCAGTGTGGATTTTATTGGCCTTCGTTGTTTAAAGACACCCACCGTTCCTGTGTTACTTGTGAGCATTGCCAGAAGTTAGGAACCATTTCCCGAAGAAATATGATGCCTTTGAACCCTATTCTAGTTATTGAGCTCTTTGATGTGTTGGGCATTGATTTTATGGGTCCTTGTCGCTGTAGACTATGTGTCTAAGTGGATTGAGGCGGTTTCGTGTAGAAAAAATGACCACAAGGTTGTGGTCCAGTTTTTGAATGATAACATGTTTGAACGTTTTGGTACACCGCGGGCTATAATTAGTGATGGAGGGTCACACTTTTGTAATCGACCATTTAGGCTTTGTGTGAAGAAATAAGATATTAGCCACAAAGTAGCTATCCCATATCACCTACAGAGTAGTGGTCAAGTAGAGGTTTCCAACAGGGAGATAAAATGTATTTTAGAGAAAACAGTTAATCCTAATCGGAAAGACTGGAAAGGCTTACTAATGCCTTATGGGCTTACCGTACTGCGTTTAAGACCCCCATTGGCATGTCACCTTATCGTCTAGTTTTTGGCAAGGCATGTCACCTTCCCGTCGAGATAGAGCATATAGCATATTGGGCTGTAAAACAACTTAATTTTTCGCTTGACAAGGTAGGAGCTCACAGGAAGCTCCAGCTCAATAAGTTGGACGCGATTCGTAGAGATGCATACGATAGTGCTAAGGAGTATAAGAACAAAATGAAACTTGTGCATGATAGAAATATTTTAAGAAAGTCATTTTCTCCATGTCAAAAAGTTCATCTGTATGATACCCGTTTGCATTTATTCCCCGGGAAGTTACGCTCTCGGTGGACGGGTCCTTTTATAGTCTACATTGTTTATCCTCATGGTGCTATTGAGATTGAGACACTGGATGGTAGTAGTTCTTCAAAGGTTAACGGTCAGAGATTGAAACCCTTTCTAGAGCCTTTTCCTGCAGGTAATATTGAGGAGGTCCCTCTGGAGGACCCTGCTAACCTTGATTGACCATCAAGGATGTTGTTGTACATTAGTAAGTTTTTGTAGGGTTTTGTTTTTATTTTTTTGTCTTATTCTCCAAAGAAGGATTGTTACGCTTCGCCCAGGTACTATCTTTCTGACTTACCTTTTTATTCCTCTAATTACCTATATTTTTGGTATTGCACTTTAATTTGAAACATTGAGGACAATGTTAGGTTTAATTTTGAGGGTAAGGGAGAAACTTTTAGTTGAAATAATAAAACTCCAAACTTTAGAAATTTGTGAACAATTCAGGGTGACCCTAACCATTCTAGGTAGATAGAAACTAGCTCTTTTTCTATAGGAATTGATGTGCCCAACTAAATGGTCTATTCATAAAAGGATGCCTAGATCAGGTGTTAGAAACAACATGATAGTTGTCACCATATCTCGGAATCTATATTGACCATATCACCTTCTGTTTTTATTTTTTGCAATTTTTGTGTTTCTTTAAGTGATTTGGTGGGGCACCAGTATCAAATTGTTATCACCGTTAGAATGAAGTGTTTGACATCAAGCCCCATTATTGTATTTGTTAGACCATTATCCAATACAAAAAATAAAATAAAAAAATGATTGACACTTTGATAGCAATATATGTGTGTTCTCCCTTTCTCCGTCGCCTAAGCAAGCGTGGAACGCAGGATCCATGAGAACTATCATGTACGATGCTGATAAGGAGCATGCGCTTGGATTCATTTGATCCATCCATGTTGTCAGTACATTTAAAATATGTTCAATAAATCCACTGTTGTGACCCTTGTATATACCAGCTGAGTCGATATTAGTTTAAGGAATAAGACTAGTGGGAGCGTATCTCAAGCCATTCATCTTGGCACTGACCTTCAGACAGATATAGGAAACACCGTTCACCTTAGTCAACACGCGCAAACTTTATTTTGTCTTTATCCATCTTCTAAATCTTTCCATGTGATTGTACTCTGATAGATTCTGAGTATCGTGGATGAACAATTATTTAAATAGAGTTTTGAATTCTTGTATGAATTTTAGTACGCTGAGTGAAAAGTCGTGTACAATAATTGGACTCATATAGGGTAATAATTCTAATAGGCGAAGAATTTAGTATGCCAACTAAATAGTTTGTTTAGTGTCTATCCTCAATCGTTCACAGGTAGCTAGAATTTGGAGTAAAGGTTTAGTGGGTACACCCCTTGTAAACCCTCACGAGAAAAAACTCGTCCACTAGGGACACCTAGGGGTTTAAAGGCTTGTTGCACACGCTAAATTCAATCGCGATGCCTGCGAAAGTGAGTTAGGATTTATTTTTATTAGATTTGCTCGAGGACTAGCAAATAAGTTTGGGGGTAGTTCATAAACACATTTATGTGTCTAATTCAT
>JAJJMC010031477.1:1234491-1268222 GCA_023531435.1 Papaver californicum | reverse complement strand
AATAAGTTTGGGGGTAGTTCATAAACACATTTATGTGTCTAATTCATTCTCAATCTTTATAGTGTTGGAACTCAATTTGGTACTAATATTGTCACTTTATTGTATTTGTAGGTATTTCTGAAGAAATAAACATTTAGGAAAAATTGGATCAAAAAGTTATAAAGGCACCCAGAAAATACTAAAGGCACCCTTCCATAATTTATAAAGGCACCCATGCCTTGGATTACGGGCACCCACCTATTTCAAATTCAAAATTAGGCGGAAAACTATTTTGTTCTCTTACGTGAATCTGAGTTTGAATGTTTGAAGATATTATACGTGATTTTGGGCTTTAAAACAGAGAAGATATTGTCCTTATCAAGAGTGAGCTGCTCATAATCAAAAGATACGTGAAATCAAGGCACAGTATCAAATCAGATCACGGGAATGCAGGAGAAAATATTCCCGAGTATCATCCTCTGTTAATTAAGATTTTTGGTGATTTAATGTGTTGTAGTGTATAAATAGAGGTTCTGGGAAGTCACGGAGGGTTCAGAGAGGATTGGTGGAGCTTAGGAAATAACCAGAGAATCGAGCAAAATATTCCAGGAAGAATACTTTTCTGCTGTTGTGAAAGAGAAGAGGAAGAACATAAGGCTGGTGAGAAACGTCGCTGATAGTGTTGCTGAAGCAGTCGTATTTCAACAGCACCAGAAGTCCGTGCTTTTCTCCCGTGTTCTTTTCTTTCTTCTGTAACGCAGAGAACACTTCCGTGTAATGCTTATAAGCATATCAAATATCATGTGTTACTATTATCTTACCATTGTAAGAACCATTTGAGCTATGAAATATATTTTTGAGGGTTTTTCCAATACAATGAGGAGCTAAACTTCATCTCTGAGGCGACGGAGGAAGCTAATTTTTCAAAAATTATGTGGTAATTTATTTAATTAGTTTGTGCAATTCATTTATGATTAATTGCCTTGGTTAAAAATTGATTTAATGACTCTTGTTAAGCAATTGTGATTTCGTTAGATGGTACATGCTTTGGCCTAAGTTTTAGATGTTACATGGTTTTGTTATACAATTTTTATTTTGAAAATCTACTTGTTGCTATATTTTAGAATCAAATTAAAAGTTAGAATTGCATAAGTATAATTATTGAATTTAATCACTTTAAAAATTGGAGAATAGTGGAATCCTAGCCTCAGTTTACTCTCAATCTTGTTATAAATTTTACTTGAGTTATCCTGTTTTTAGTCTTAGAAATTAGATTTAAAAACAAGTCTTCACAAGTTCTAAACGAACCATTATTTACCACTATTACAAAACCCATCACTTAGCAACTGTATATGTTGTTCACAACCTTTAAACATGTACTCCTTAGCAACTGCAGTGGTCCAAAAGATAAAAACTAAGCAACCTAAAACATTATGATAATTCATCAGTTTGGTCAATAGTAATTCCATTAAGGGCATTACCTATAGCCCTTTGAATTTTTCTGTTCCTTCTTGGTGGTGAAGGAAGATTAGGTTGAAGCAGTTCTGCAGGTTTAGGCAATGTTGTAGGCTCAGACAATTCTGCAGTTTCAGGCAATGATGCAGTCTCAGTGACTCTTTTCCTCTTTTGTTTTACAACACCACCTCTTGGACCACGATTGGCACCTCTCATATCAACTCCTGGAATCCCAATATATACTAACAATGTTGCCTCTTTTTCTGTACACAGTACCTGATCCGCCTCTTCTGCCAACTCTACCCCCACCTCTAGTACTTGGAGTCCAACCACCTACACTATTTCTTCCTCTTGTAGCAGATCTACCTGAAGGTATCCAAACTGATTGTGAAGATGGTGCTGTTAGTGCTAGTTCTTCATCCTTATCCCCAAACAACAAGTACCATCTCCCCTTCTCATGGTCTCATTCCCTCCACCTCTAGTTCTTGGACCACCTCTACTAGTGGCAGTTGTCACTCCACCTGGCTGTCCACCTGTCACCTTAGACACACCTCTCCTGCCACCTCTGCCATTGTTCTGCTGTTGACTTTGGTACTCCTCAAAATCCCTTTTTGGATTTCTTCTCACATGTGGTTCATCATCTACAAACAAAAAAAAGAGTTAGAGACAAAGACAAAAACAGTAAAGTAAACTTGAGTAAAAGATAAAATAAATAAACAAAACTATAAAGATTGTCACCTTCTTGTTGTGCAAGTTCATCCTTTTTAAGACAACCTTTTTTGTTGTGTCTAAACTCTTTGCATATAGAACATTGCTTCCTTTGCAAATTTCCACCTCCAGCCTCATCTGCATCTCTTCTCCTTTGTTTCATTGGTCTGCCTTTTCAAAAAGAGGTAGTGCAACCTTGTGTTTTATGTCATCCTTTGCCAGCCACTCATTTATCCATGGGACCATCCATTCCTTCATAAGTTGCTCTATAGTTGTCCACCTTGTGGTAATCATCAAGCAACCTGTAAAACCATTGTGAATCATGCATAAAGGAAGTTGAAAAAGTGATATCATATAAAGTTTAAGCAAAAAGAATAAAAATGGTAAAGATAAACTTACTTTTTCCAGTCTGCATTTCTGTTATAAAAAGAGACATTGATTGCATGTTCACAAGGAATCCTAGTGACATCCCAAAACCTACAGTCACATTGATGCTTGGACAATGTTACCACCCAAGATTGTTCATTCCTTTGATCAAGGATTGTCCACACATCTCTGCTAGTAGGTTTTTCAAATGCAGTTGCATTTTTTCTATTCAACTTGTAAATCTCTTCTTCCCTAGGCACCAATCCTCCATCTTCATAACCTTCACCTTGTATTTTCCTATCAAACTTCAACCCTGTCACCGTAAGGTGATATTTCTCAAGAAAATTGCATACATGCAACCCTCTTATGTCCAAAATCCAAGCATTAAAATCTTCACAGAAATTTGAAGTTATATGTTCACAACATGATGAAGTATCAAAAAAAAAGCTCTTGCCCACTGTGCTAAATCTTCTTTTTTGTTGATAAGTCACTGTTTGTAGTCTTACATTCTTCATCTTGTTCATTTTAATATCATGGTCTTCCTTCACATATGACCTAGCTACATTTCGCATTAGTGCCTTTAGATGCTTGCCTGGGTGATATCTCTTGAAGTTTTTGTACATACGCCTAACACAATAACTATGGTAATGGATCACATCACTAAAATTTGTGTCAACTGATAGGTGCATAAATCATACATTTTAAGTAGTTTTTCCTGACCCTTATTTGCTATATTTGAGTGAATTACTATGTTTTATCATTACTTTCGAAGTTTAGTCATCTTTTCAGGTTACAGTTCAGAAACCCGCAGAATGGAGCTGTATTTGAAGAATTACCGAGGAGCCAGTAAAACTCTGCTGAATTTAGGCCTTTCACCCTCCACAGTGTAGGAAATTGAATTATGAAGCCAACTGCGAAAGAACAAGGTCATTCTGATCTCGTATGAGGAAGTTATGGGCAAAGCCACATGGTGGCAAACTAGCTTGTGCTGTTAGCGCCCAGGCGCTAAGTTGGCTGAACCGCATGTGCTAATGTGCTAAGTGACGAGTTGGAGGTGCTAGAGTGGTTTGATGGGCTAGTGGCTAGCCTTGGTGGAGTAGTAGCTAGCTTGGGGAAGTCATATGGGATAGGAAAGAGTTTGGAGTTGATATATCTTGTTGGAGTGGAATAAGGAAACTTAGCACATTTCCTAGTTTTACTAGGATTGTGAAAGTGGCTAACTTAAGTTCTATAGAAAGAAATCAGGCCTTTCTCATGGAAAGCCTTTTGGAGAGGTAGCTATAGCATATATAGGAGACCCAAGGGATATTTGGGGGTCAGGTTCACGTATTCAAGTTGGCTACACAAGTTGGCTACACAATTGGGCTACACAAGAGGCAGCCGAACAAGTTTGACGGCTAAGAGGAAACTCACGTGAGGCTAGAGAGTTTGCTGCTGGATAGGACATCACAAAAACACATTAAGTATACAGGAGATTGGGTTTTTGGAAAGAGGATATACACGGACAGCAAAAGGGAAGAACACAGCAAGAAGAAAGAAGAGAAGAGGCGTAACTTGGTGCTGCTGGCTATTTCGGCAGCTGCACTTCGGAGCAACAATTCTTCGCTATCTTTCCGGGTTTGATTATAATTTTCTTTATTGATTTCCATGGGTTTTGAGAAACCCATGATGAGCTAAACCCTCTATATTGGTTAGGGATGTAATCTGAAGTTTAAAGACATGTTTATTAACTGAATGGCGCATATCTCATGATTTCATGTTATTTTTAATATCGTTCATGTTCTACTGATTATAACGCCATGTATGATTGATTGTGTGTTTGTTTAAGTTGCAAATTGAATGAGCATGCATTGATATCTACAACTAAACTAGAGTTTTCGATCCAGAATTATCGAAGGACTCTAGTTACAAGTAGTATAGCATATTTGTTAACAATACTTAAAATTGCCATGCAAGTATGTGTAGAAGCTTGACCTAGATTAAATCCGAGTTGCGCGACGCATCGGATTATTTAGAATAACCTCAACTCACAAAGACCATTGCTTTCATTGGGTTAAACTTGGTGTTTACATCGAGTTATCTGGTGTTAAGAATTCAAATAGCGGCGCGATACCCTCTCTGATGATATTAGGAGTTTTGCCGGAGTAGCCCTGCGATAGGATGCTTTAGGGTTATTGGTGTTACTAATGCATGATTGTTGAGTATGCTTTGATTGATAACATGTTGGAAAACGGACAATGAATTCTCTATCCAATGCTTTCTTTCCCTGATACACGTTTTTATTAATTTTGCTTTAGTTTGCTTAGTTTAATTTAGTTTAAATCACAACACAACCCCCCCGTTTACTCACGTAACTGAAAATAAATCACAATCACTGCCTCTCTCTGGGAACGAACTTGTTCTTATTTGCTATACTTAAATCTATTTTGGAAGAGTAAGAACTCGATTATTTTGGTTGATTACGACACGACCATCAACAGCTCATATAAGAGCCTTCTCCATATCAGATATGAATGTAAGTGCTCTAGGATGCTCTTTCAAATAAGGTCCAACAATCCTAAGAAACTCAGTCCAATTCTCTTTGTTTTCTTTTCTACACAAGAAAATAGCAATGCATTTAATGACATGATAGACAAACACAGACCACCATATTTACCTTTCAGAAAACACCCATCTAAACCTAGAATAGGTCTACAATCATTCTTAAAACCATCCAAAGAACACTTATAAGCTATACATAAATGCTTGAACTTACGTCCTTCTTTTGTTGCAAAACTAGCAATTCTACCTGCATTCCTCTTTAGTATATGGTTGCAACATGATAGACACATTTTAGTGTCTAATTTGCACCTTAGTTTCTATTAAGTTAGTATTCGATTTTGCAAATATTACGTGTTTTTATGCTTTTGTAGGTACATTTGAAGAATAAAGATTTGTGGAAAAATTGGCTCAAAAAGTGATAAAGGCACCCAAGGACAAGTGTTATTTGGCACCCTAGAAGTGGATAAGGGGTACCCTCGAGTCAACTCGGTCAAATCGGGTCAACTCGGGTCAAACCCGAGTCAAATCGGTCAACCCGAGTTGACCGAGTCAACTGCCAGTCACGGGATCGGGACGGAAACAGCATACAACTGGATACTTTGCTTCACGTAATTTTTAGCATATTTTGCTCCCAAATTGATACACAATATACTAGAGGTCCATACAAGATTAAACACGTGAAGAATTGGAGGTTTACGCCGGAAAAATAGCCCCAAATCCGAGTTTCGCCGGAAAAAGGGTATTACACTTTAATTCGGATTTGGATGAATTTGGGAGTGTTTTAAGGAGTTCTATTAGGTTTAGAACTCTCCCTAGGGTTTGTAGACCCTATATATATGAAGAGAAGCCGAAGAAATCAAAGGGGGGAAGCCTAGAGATTGATTTTCGGAGTCACCGGAGTTTGGCCGGAACTGGACAGCAATCCGGTCACCTCCGGTGCTGTTCTTCATCTACCACCGTCTGAGAAGACGATTCAGCCACACTTATAACTGTTGCTGATTCAAACTGCTCCTGTTGCCTATTCTTTTAAACCTTTGTTGCTTAGAAACACTTCTGTAACGGCTGAACCTTGTTCTGTAACACTTATAAACGCGTCTGTTCAGCTGTTGCACCGTTATTCAACCTTGTAATCAATATTTTGAGCAATGAAAAGATCTTTTGAGCAAGTTTTCTTCACCATGAGCTAAGTATATTTACTGGGATGATGGAGGAGGTTTTTCTCTCAATTTTATGTGGTAAGTCTATTTTTAATTAATTAATTATAATTCTTTACTTATTAAAATTGCATAGTTTTGAAATAGAAAAAACGGTTTTCATTCAGTAGTGGTGTTTTTGTTTGATGGGTCATGCTGGGTTAACAACCTCTGATGTCCCATGCTTATGATTTACCTTTACTTGTTTGCATAAAACCTATTTTGGCAATATTTGAGCTTAATTTATTTAAAAGAATTACCCGATTAATCACATAAATTGTTAGAAATAACTGATTCCTGATTCCTGGTTTTCCCCATATTTTTTAAAAATCATCTCTAGTTTATTTTCCTGATTTTTATTAGTTTAGATTTAGTCCAATATTTTCTAAAATCATTACCTTCACAAGTTCGAGAATCGAACCTTTATTTACCACTTCTAAAATTACATCACAACACTCAGGGATATTGGCATAGCTTTCTTCATAGTTATCAAAAATTCTCTCCATATACATATGCCAAGTTGTCCAGTATGAGATCTCTACATGATAAACCCTCTTCACTTCAGCCCTGAAATCCTTTGGTTTATAGTTTGGATGAGCTTTGAACGCATCTAACATAACCCTGAATACCCACCTGTAAAACATCACAACTCAATAAGTATAACAATGTTGTGAAAATAGAAAATAACTTAGGAAATAAATCAAGAAATAACTTAGAAAAAGTTAAGCCAAAAGTTATTTCACACCTTGATTTGGTTAAGAGATTTCTGATTCCATGTGTTTTTCTACATATGTTCTCAAAATCACCATTTTTGCAACTAAATGTCACTTTATCCCAAATCCTAGAGAAGTATACATCCCATTTGCAGTTTGTTTTGTTCTTGCATTCATAATGTTGTTGAATCTGGGTATTCTTCTTCTGGACAATTTCAAAATTCTGAAAGATGTTTTGATCCTTGATGTAATCCCTGCATTCTAGATATGAACTCCATTCCTGCCCAACAAATATCTTGTCCAATATTGTTGTGTTATTCTTCCAAGTCTTCAGTTCTTCCTCTTCATAAAATCTGCATGTCTTCTTCACATAGTCCTTATACTCTACACTCCTATGAATCACACTTGATAACTGCTCAGTCAAGTCATCTTCTTTATCATTGGAGTTCTCCTCTGGAACTTCTATTGGCTCTTCTTCTTAGCCTGACTCACCAACAAAGATATACTCCTCTTCAAGTCTACAATTATCAATACTGGCTAGCTTATTCTTAGTTAGTTGCACATCTGTTGTTTCTACCTGATTAACTGACTCGACTGGGGTAACATCCACACCAACATTACTTCTGGCTCTACTTGATTACCTGTACTACCATCCACCACTTCAACACGTTTCTTAGCAACTTTCTTTACTTTTCTTCCACTACCACCATCCACCACTTTAACACCTTCATTAACTTTCCTTATACTACCACCAACCTTTTCTACACATTCCCTAACTTCATTTACAATAGTATTTGACCCAAATGCATTAAACCCACCATATGCATTCACATTTACATTGTCATCCACATTTACAACACCTCCCCTGACTTGATACAGTTCCATCTTGATTACCTGTAGTACTAGTTGGCTTGTCATACTTGTGTAACTGAGACAACCAATCCAATTCCTCTTCCAATAAACAATCAACCCTTTTAACATTTTTATCAGAATCTCTCTTACCGCTACTCGTTCCTTCCAGATAACCATCTTTAGTGGGGTAAAACTTAGGGAATTCAGAACCATCCACTTCTGCATATCAACATCACACTACAAGTTAAAGTCACTGCATACTTTAATTAAAAATCTAAGACAATACTGCATAAAAATAAAATTGTGAAAATAAAATAAAATTTTGAAACAAACAAAATTCGACAAACTCATGTTATATTTCCCCTTTTCAATCATTTAAAAACACTCAAATCAAAAATCCCCAATTTTCATAAACCCTAAATTAATTTAATTAAAAAATTAAAGAGATTTAAGAGATTAAACAAAACCCAACACATAAAGTACTCTTATAATTAATATTGTTATCATAAATTATGAATCTAATGTTGACAAAAAAGTAAATGGTAAATAAATTGTTTCACTTACCAATGAAATTGATTGACCAGTTAAACAAGACCTTGAATAACCTCGAACTACTAATAACCTTAACAATAACACCTTGAATCAGGATCAATCTCTTTAACTTCTGAAAACACTCAACATTTTCTCAGATCTTCTTCTCTGATAGATGGAGGCGGAAAAGAAACTAACTAATGAATTAGGGCATTCGAACCCTATTGGGGTTATAATAGTTAGGTCGATCGTAATCATTTATCTTTGAGATGGTACAAGATCTAATATAAACCGTACACGTGTTTGATGAAATAATCTGTTAGGTACTTGGTTTGTCATTGTTAGTAAAGTTTAATTTTTTTTAGTAATTCAATATTTAATTGACAGAAAAATAAGATACGTCATCAGTTCACGTGGTCAACTATCGTCAGCACCAGTCCAGGTACCAAACCCTAACGTTGGACAAATGTTAGATCAAATACTAAAGTTGATCCTGAATATCAAACTTTAACTAACCTTATTAGAAAACATTTTATAAGTTTTGTTTTATTATAGTAGCAGCAGTCAACATTCATTGCAAAAAGCCAAACTGCTACCTTGGTTTCTCCAATGGACTCTAATACTAAGAGTAAGGTATTATACTGAGTAATGGGCGGCAGACTCTAGCCGTTCATACAGGTTTTACACTTTAGTTTTTGTTTTGTTGTTAATTACTGTTAAAGTTGGATATCTTAATGAACCTGTATTGCTTATATATTTTGGATTAAGTAACGGATAGTATGTTTTTGAACATTAGAGTTATGAGTGTGAGTTTATGTGCGGAAAGTAGTGCTCCTGTCATAGTAATGGAACTGACTATAGTATTTTACTCTTTCTTTGATGGGTACAACAAGATAAAATAAATAATACATGGATCTGATGTTAGGGCATTGGGGTATTTCATGTTGATTGATTTCGTGAAAATTTGATGATGCACGGTCGATATTTAAACTAGAAAAGCTCTGAAAGCCTCCAAGCACTAAAAAAAGTCATGGCGGCAACATAAATTCAGGGTTTAGATTCAGATTATGATTTCGATAACGGGAATGATGAACTCCGACACACAGATATCAAAGAAACAATCTTCAAATTATATCTGCAATTAAACACAACAAGTTCATCGTCATTGTGATGACTAAAAACCTGGGCCTTTGGATCACAACCAACAAGATTTGAAACATAGTAAAGTTTAATATCTTATAATAAAATCAACTCATATTAACACTTGGAAAATGATAATCAATCAGAACAAGAAATAAATTGACACAAGTATTTAACGTGGTTCGACAATCAAATTGTCTACATCCACGGGTGGTAAAGATTTGTATCACTTTTATTCATCATCATCATATGTTACAGAAAGATGATTTACTATCAATTATAATCATTTTAATCAAAGAACAATTGAACTAAAAATTTACACAAGTCTCATTTATAAACTCTTTGCTCTGATCCTATGTCTTATGTTCAATTTTTCTAAAGATTTTCCAGTCAGTTTTCCTGTTTATGAGCTTGGTATTTATAGTCAATTTGATGGGTCCCCCAGTTTACTTTTCCACCTATTTGTTCTTATCCATCCTTTGGAACGAAGTGTAATCCCGCAAGACTTATTTGTATTTTCCGCAAGGATTGATCATGCTTCCCGCAAGACTTAGCATGTGTATTGCTCATTTCCCTTAGTTTCTCACTTGATGTCCCGCAACTCTTCTGCGGATTTTTACTCAAGTTCTTGTTTTGGATTTGGATGAACTTTGCGGCTTTATTAGAATCATGGCATGTCTGACATGTGGCCATTAAAACTGATTTGTCATGTTTTAGTCTCTTTTGTTCCACAGCCTGTACAGTTGAAATGTGTCTCTCATGCACCGATGTTTGTCAGTTTCCTTTACTGTGTCATGCTTTCCCGCAACTTATGTGTCAGTGAAACAACAAAGCTATCTGTTTTGAGTAGTGTGTCATACTTTCCCACAATCCACGTGTCGATCATGCAACGAAGCTGTCTGTTTCAGTACTTCTTATAAAGCTTTATTTCAGTGTTTCTTGTTTTATTATAATCTGATGCTCCTTCCGTAGTATTGGACCACGTGTAGTTTGGGATTTTACTCCCTCACAGTCATCACAACCAGATCTCTTGAAGATCAAATCATTTCTGAATTTATCTCGATCAGGTGCATTCTCTTGTATGATCTGTCTAGAATGAATCCGACTCGTCGATCCAACCTGGTCATGTTACAAAGAATGTTACGCCGTATTTCATCTCATCTGTATTCAGATCAGTTGGGCGCGTCAAGCTTCTGATCTCTCAGCTGCACGAGCCACTTCTCGTCTCTCAACTGAGCATAGTCAAATGACAAATAGGTGGTAGAGAGAGCCCAGGTAAAAAATTGCAGTTAGTTTTCAGTGGCTGCAGAAAACAATTCGGAGGATAAGAAAACAAATCATGTCTTCCGTACACCGATGGATATATTTGAGTACGGAGTAGAGAGTATTAAATCTGAGATTAAAGAGGGAGTTGGATCTATTAAATCTGAGATTAAAGAGGGAGTTGAAGTAATTGGATCCAGGATGGAAAAGATAGACCAAGAGATTTTTCCTGAGATGGATAGGGCTACTAAACTCATGGCATCAAAATTCGATAATCTGACTTACGCCGTTGCAGGGATAGCGGTAGCTGGCCTTCTTTCGCTCTTATAAACGGATTTCACGCTAGGGTTTTGATCATGGTTTCAATAAGTTTTATTTATTTATTCATTATAATCGTCAGACATTATTGATTAATTAATTGAATAAATTACATAGTATAATCTTTTCTTTGATCATAATGGTTCATTCTTAATTCTGTTTTCTTCTATCATAATTTGCCCTTTTATTTGTTCTCTAGCTTTTCTGTTATTTTTGATTAAGAAGTTATAAAAGGAAAGTGTACATAGAGGAAAGTTAATTTTTGATCTAGCATGTCAAAATTTACTTTGATACTAGGCTGGAAAAACGTGATACAACAACACTGGTAATAAAACGGTCAGGAAAAACGTGTGATGTGACACTATTTCAAGCCCAAGGGTTTTGTTTTCAGGTCTAGTGATTGTAGAGAGGAGAAGAAGAAACATGGCGGAGGTAACAAAGAGAGATGCGAGAATAGCACCGAAACCTCATCAACTCCAACAGCAACCACATCGTGAGATGAATGAAGGTGTTGCGGTTATGGGGAGGAGGAGGAGGAATGAAGCGTTAGACACTGTCGCTCGTCAAGCACCAGTCACGGCTGAACGGAGGGTTCATGGTGATTTGGAAACGTCACTTCCTAAGCCTTATATTCCTCTGCTTTGGTTGCTCCGGACACTGATCATCCAAATGGGACATGGGGTCACAAGCACTACAACATGAGTGTTATGCAGCAGCATGTTGCTTTTTTTTCGATATGGATGATAATGGCATCATTTACCCATAAGCATGAGGTTCCATGTATATGCAGCTTTCATTTTTATCGATCGGGTACCCAGAAAGACGCTGACCCGTATTTTTCTGCAATCACAGAGAACCAGAGAGAGTTCTTTTCTAAGCCCAACTTGTTGTTAATTTCTGATTCCAAGACCACCCTAATTATGAACTGAACTACATATCAAAGGCCAATTTGGCAAATGCTCTTAATTTTTAGGATCTTCACTGAGATTTTCTTTTCCAACTTATTAGTAACTGAGACGGGAGCTTTAAAAGTGCTGAAATAGTAAAGAGGAAGACGTACTAGACAATACACTTTTGATTTTGGTTCTTTCAAGCTAGCTTTTTTCTATCCATTTAAGGGAAACGTAAACTTACGTGAATTAACATGTACACTTATATTTCTGTATGGATATTGTACGTAATCACTGCAATCGAATTGATAACAAAGGACAAAATACATCAGTGTGTTGAAACCTTAATTACTCATACATTTTAATTTAAAAACTAAATAGAAAAAAAAAATCAAAAATAGATCTTAAGCACAAAAATATTTACACAAATCAAATGCTGACTTCTATTAGATGAAAAGGAATAATTCAACGTGACTTAGAGAAACCCTGATCCATTATTCATTTAAGTGAACTCAAAAAAAAAATGCATAATAGATTCACAACACATTTTTACGATCAGGAAAAAACTTAAATTTAGAAAAATGAAAAACTATATTCTAAGATCATATTGAAAAACTATTGATCAATCAAATACATTAAGTAAATTACAATTGACTATAATTACAATAAATTTCTCCTAAATTATTGAAAACCCGTTTCTCAAGCATAAACTCATAATATTAGTTTTAAAGGTAATTAAACAAAATTAGTGATTAATAAAATATTAGTTTTTAAGGTAATTAAATCATGACATTCAAACCCTATTCTATTTTTATGTATAAATATGAACCGGACCTTGCTTTTTTTTTGTATATTGTTAGGATTACATCGTTGCTTCTGGCTAAGTTCTTATTTAAAATTTAGAATTACTTAGAATAAATACTAAAAAGAAATAATTTTAAACAGTTTGCACCTATGATTTTTCCATTGATAGATTGAAGTAGAAAATAACATTGGTTTCGAAAATCTTACCTTGAATTTAGCTTCTCTTTCCCCTTGTTGTTGTTCATCTTCTTTGTTAGTTTTGTTTAGAGATATAGAGAGCCAAAGAAGAATAAACCAAATAGAAAATGAAAAAGAAAAATCAATCTTGAATAATGGTTAAAAGACCATATTTTTGACGCTTTGTTTTCCTGGGATTTGGTCTATGTTTTGGGATGTGTCATAATCTTAGGTAGTTAAAATCCAACAGTTGGAATTGGTATATGTGGATTGTGGTAGATTTTAGTTTTACTTGTGAGATTTTAGTGAATTGGTATATCTTCAGAACTTATGGAAGATAAAAGAAAATGTTTGTTATCTTATAGTATATCCACGAGTACTGGTTCAGGATTCCTAAGAAAATAATGCCTGAACAAACAATGTCTTTGCACTTAACATGTTGGATTCGGAAATTTAGATTACTAATTTAACCATATCAACTATATATTAATTTTAGTGGTTACATCTACACTTAATTAGAAGTCCGCCCGAGTACAATTGTTCTTGCAATCAATACATTCTCTGAACCAAATTGTACTTGGAACTAAGTATGTACAGGTATACATTAAATGTAGGCAGACTTTCTAGGTTGATTTTGAAAAGGTTGATTTTATATAATCGATTTGGGATTACTGAAGAGTAAGTAAAGACAAAGTAAATCGTTCAAATTCTAATCTTTTCTTTTTGTTTCTCGATATTTATCTCACAAGTTTTCTCCATGGTTTAGACACTAATTTGCATTCTAAAATAGATTCAGTAGGTAAACGAGATAAGATTTCAAACATGATCTCCAATGGGAGCATATCAATGGAGTTCCTCATTGAAACCCTAGTTCAAAAAGAAGTGATTTGCAGGGTAGTGATGGATGAAGATACACAAAAGAATAATATTTATAGGGTTTTTGGGAGAAAGAAATTAACAACAATCGGATTTTATAAACAGACTATAACTAGGCAGGGACTATGGCTCCTGCTTAGTTATGCTACATGTTAGATTAAAATTTTTACTTTCTTCCCCTTAGATGATTTATGGCCCCGACGTGTTAGTTAGGATTAGAAAATTAGTATTAAAAATTTATTATAATTAAAAAATCCATAATTAAATTAAAAATTACTGTCAAATTAACGAATTAGTTTAAGTGGACTAAGTTGATTATTAATTTATTTAAACCCTATAATCCTGACCGATTCTAACCGTCCTTTGTTTTGATAGAGAATTAATTTAGATAATTAAACCTGTTAATATATATTTAGTTATTCTTTGATTTGATCCTCGTTGTCCTTTGTCCTTTTCTTTTTATCTTATGGAAGAGATTCCTTATCACGACATTGCAATCTAATATTAGACTATGAGAAACACCACTCAATAATTGAGATCACTAACTCATGAGATGAATGTGGTTTCTATAAAATCTAATATTAAGTTAAAAATAAACATAGATGCCAAAGTGATTAATGTAGAACTTGCAATTACATTAATCAATCTATTTTTGGACCACATAATAAATTCTGTCCAAAATTATGTAATAATTCGAAACTAGCTAATAGTAAGTGAAACAACGAAATGCTTTCCAGATAGCTTCAAAACCTTTTTCTCCATAGAGCTGACGGCTGATTAATTTAGTATTTTGAATATAATGAGAATCATGATCAGCCAACACCACCCATTCAAAGCATTAGAAGGATTAACTTTACATCTCCGTTTGAGGATACTAGGATTGTGGGTTTATACTTCCTAGAATATTAGTATGTCTAAACGGAGAGGTTAATAATCCTTGTAGTTCTTTCAATGGGTGTTGTTGACTGATGATGATTTTCATTTTTTTCAAAGTAATGAAATTCATCATTAGTTTTAGCAAGAAACCCCAACCTATAAGAATCATGATGAATGAGATGACGTAACTACATCTTGGAGAATGATGGACGATGACAAACAAGATTAGTCTAGGGTTTATGTACTAACTTACACTCTAGAACTGATTCAGTAGGTTAACTAATTAAAATATCTAATGTTATTTCCAAAGTGAAAAACTTGAAATACTCTATTAAAAAATGGAGAGAAAATTCAAATCTTAGCGTTTGATCTTTTTTACTTACAACATGTTTGATTCAAAGAATTGAAAATTTTATTTTAAGAGAATTAGTATAATTCTTTGAACCAAGATAAATTAATTATGTACCATTAAGATTTTTAATTTTTAGACATACGATTTATTCTGAAATAATAACTTTTTATTGCATTGGTCCAATGGTGGAATAAAATTATATTTTATAATAAAAACAAAGGTGGTTAAATTATCTCAATCAAAAATTAATTTTTTAGATTTAAATTTAATTTTTTAGAATTCAATTTCAAGAATTAAATTATACTATACTCAAAATTTTAAGATTCTAATTTTTTCTAACCAAACCAGTGTCATGTCAGTAGAAAAGAAATGAAAACGAAAATAAAAAAAATGGATATTTGTTTTTTGATCCGTTGGGTGTAAGTATAAATAAAAATATTATTCGGTCTGGATTCATTCAATGCATTGCTTTCCCTTGCTGAGTAGCGGGGCAGTGAACCATAATGTATGTTTGGAAATGCTGTGAATTTTGACTAATTAATATATTTCTACCCATAATCTTAAATTCCTTGATTGGCACTCCCATAATCCTTGACCAACCTCGAAAAGAAGTTTCACCCTCGACATTTACGTATGCAAGAAGATGCGGAATGGCCTCCTGAATGTATTCTAGAACTTCATATGTTGATTCAAGACGGAAAAAATTGAAGTTTCTCAAAAGATAATCATGAAGGGTCAGAAACTGAAGATTTAACTTTGGGAGTGCCAGGCACCCTTCACCAGAGTAATTAACATTTGGAATAAGGCTTTCATCCCACTTTATCTGTTCATTCGGGTATAACGGAAGTGCGTTTATAGCCTCCTTTTGGGACTGGCGTTTCTCAAAAAAGGAGACCATGACTTTAAGAAGGAAATCAACCCTCTCAGCCCAGGGATCTTAGCTAGACACCAACTTGAGCTTATTGCAAACCAAGTCTTGTAGCTCCTCCGGAGAAAGTACGGATAATTTCCAATGCGAATTGAACCAACATTAGCTAATGCTAGTTCTTTCAACTTGGGTACTTTCTTGAACGCTAACAACTGGAAAGCTTGTATGCGGGAATCGTGATCAAGAAGCACATTGTCGTCAAACAGCTGAGTCCCATTATGATCATTAATCTCAGACCTTTCGTAAAACTGTAGCATGTCAACCAACTGTGCAAAAAGCCGTCCCTCTGGGTGGTTATAAAGAGCATTTAAATGACATTTGGGGACAACCGCAACTTCAGCAACAACAGGCCTAAAAAACCTCCTTGTGGGCAGTTGGCTTAACAAATCAATCAGAAACTCCATGAACCACTATCAACTAGCTCACAACAACCACCAAGTTGACTACCTTCGCGATCCGACTGCTTCTGTGGGAAAACCTGGGAATCGAGTATCTCCAAAAATTCCTCAATCAGATTCTTCATATAGCTTACTGTTTAATGATATATATGTATGCATACTCACTGCTAAACATGCATTCAGCACAAGTTCTAATAAACAATCTAGAGGTATTACAAGTGCATTATTATAGAGAAGGCTAAATGATAAAGCTAGGGTTCCATACTAAGGTAGCACAGACCAATCCACCAGCAAAAGTGCAACAACATAAAAAAACAAAAATCAACAACATCCACAACAAGTAGTTCAAACTTCAAGGGACGAAGGTATATTTGTTGATAATCATTACATAGAAGTACTCGGCTAAACTCAGCAACCTTGCATAACTGGAAGCAAATAGATTCCCATATTAACACGATGAATGGTACTCTTCTATAATCTTCCATGCATCTATTTAACCAACTATTTGGATAAGCGAATAAAGTTTACTAAAAACTGCAGCGTTTAGTTCAAGGAAAAAACATGCAAAATTAACATAAAAGCATACTTGTTAATCTTACGCTTTTTCCTAATTTCTGTAAAAGCTAAAAATCTGAAGGAAACTCGCCTGTTTTATGCTTATCTAGAGACCTCTTTCTTCCTTCTCCTCCGTTGGCAGATGACCACTGCTTTCTGTCTCCCCATTAGATCTTGCTCTTTCAACTGATTCCATTAATTTCGTACCTTCTTCTCCTAATGCTTTCAATGACACTAAGGTGTTCTTGTGAGGGTATCCAAACTTAAAATTCTCATGAAAATTAACAAGCATTCTGGAAGATGAATCTTCTGGAGCATAACGATAGAGATTTTTTTCACGAAGATCGCAGCTTAGAAGCCCACCGCTCTTTGTAAAGGTGATCGGTATGATATCGCTATAACTAAATTCACCAAACTCCTTCCTCCAACTCACATACTGATTATTTGTATTCTTCTTTAAAACCCACATTTCCCAACCTGCATCATACTTATAATATGCACATAAATAATCGCCTAAAAGGTAATAATGATGAAAGTTTGTGAAACACTTCATAAGCCAAACTGAAAGATAAAATGGTTCCTTTTGTGTCCACCCAATGAATAGCTCCATTCAAAAACACCCCACGTTGATTAAAAGAGCTCACATCATAGTCCATGTTTCCCACATTTCTTCAACCAATGCCACTGCCAAGAGTGTATACCTGAGCCATTTCAAAATCTATGTTTCTCATGGAGTTATAGATTCTAACAATCTTATACTCATTGGTCGAAGGAATGTAAATAAATCCACTCAAGAATTCTTTTCCTTGAAAATTTGGAAGGACAATACACTCTCTTGTAATGGGATTACAGATATAAGCTGGTTCATGGAAATTACCATGATATGCATTAAAACAGATTAAACCATTGCATGAACCAAGAATACAATTATAATTAAATGGAGGTCTTAAGTTGATCCTTTTTAATCTACTAAAACGGCTTGAATTCTCCTCGTACTCAGTATAAGAAAATTCTGCATGAGACCCTAGTCTATAAAATATGAAGCTCAACTTACCAGAATCAAAATCATTGAGATGATTCAAGTGCAACTGTGAGAAGGATGGATGTTGAACAAGATTCCTCCAAGGTTTGGATACTAATTTGCATTCTAGAACAGATTCTAGTTGGTAAACGAGATAAGATTTCTAACATGGGCTCTTCTGGAAGCATATTGAAGTTACCCATTGAAACCTCTTGGTAAGGAGAAGTGATTTGGATAGTAGTAATGGCAGAAGAGAGTAAAATAATTAGGGTTCCGAAGGAGAAAGGGGAGTTTGGATGATAAGAAAGAAATGGTTCTTTTTTGTTCCCAAAAGGTTCAGGAGAAAAAAAACGGGTTTAGACCGAAAGCCCAAATTCATGTTTAATAAACGGGTTTAGACCGTGAGCCCGTGACCATTTGATGAAGATCTCGTCGCCGGATAATTCAAAGATGAAGATTCCGTCATCGGAGACAAAAAAGATGAATATTTCGTCGATGGAGAGCACCACTAGTGATTCTAAAACCCATAGTAACCAAAAACGACCATTAAAGCCGAGATAAACCTCTCTAGTAGAGGAAATAAAACCACCATAACGGTGGACAAAACTTACCAAATGGTAAGAGATAAACATAAACAAAGCTAGCTAAAACAAAGAACTAGTTAAAAGTAAAGAAGGAAGATGAAAATCCCGCTCGAATCCGGCCCAAAACGGACCAGATCTAAGCAGGTAAGAGTTGCTGGTGAGGTGAGGTTTTTCTGTTGAGGAGAGTGAGAGAGGAGAGAGAAGAAACAATGTACTTATATGGTGGTCTGTCAATCCCAATCCGAAAAACAATAGTCGTTTCCGAAAATCCAGGATCCTATAGGATATTATCTGATATAACGGATATCGGATGTCAGAAACGGATATTCTATCAGATATTTACGTGTTAACATAACGGAACCGGCTAAGCCAGTATCCGTTGGATATTATCCGATACCGATAACTAATGTAAGCAAGCAAAGAGTAAAGACTTCGACCCCTCTTCTTCGTTCACTTCTCTTAGTTCTCTAGCTCCCCCTCTTCTTCACTTCAGTGAACAAACTTCTTCGGATAATATCATCTCTCTCGGCTCTTCACCACCATCCCTCTCAACGGCACCACTTCATCACCACCACCTTCTTCTTCCTCTATCCACAACCCACAACAGAAGTACAGAAGCAGAAAAAGAAACCTTACCATCAAATCAAAAACTGTATAATAGGTAAGTAACTGTATGATATTCTCTCTTTATTCTTCTTTGAA
Organism: Papaver californicum; assembly: GCA_023531435.1. Classification (NCBI taxonomy): domain Eukaryota; kingdom Viridiplantae; phylum Streptophyta; class Magnoliopsida; order Ranunculales; family Papaveraceae; genus Papaver; species Papaver californicum. The sequence goes on along the minus strand of JAJJMC010031477.1, from coordinate 1,249,000 downwards.
TCTTTGATTATGATGTTATGTGTTAGAATGATACAAAATTGAAACTAGGATTTTATGAAATCAAAAATGTTTGGGTTTTTTTTTGGAAATTAGGGTTAATAACATATATTTGTTTTGTTTTTTTGTAATTAGGGTTCTTAGTTTTTCATTTGTTTTAGTGTTATGATTTGATGAATTGGATTGAACCCCAACAGTGCAGTTACTTTTTTGTGATCCCGTGTTTATATGATGCTATCAGTTTTGTTCTTTCTTTGCTTTACTAGTTTTGTTCTTGTTTATGTACTCTGTTTGATTGAACCCTATTGTTATATACTTTATTTCAGTACCATCTTTTCTGTGTTTGAATATATCTGCAACTCATTCAATATCTGGGAATTTTCTGCCGATTCTTTATTTTTTTGTTCGACAATTTGGCTAGAGCAAGCTGCACTCACTTGTACGATTATCTAAATCCAGGGGGCTAATGCAGGTGCAAGCCAAGTAGAGGTAACTATAAATGGAATTGGTGAAAGAGCCGGAAATGCTTCTTTGGAGGAGGTATGAGTTTATTCATTTGTTTCCAAGCTGCTGTAATGCAAATAGTTTATTTAGAATTTATCATAAAACAACAGGTTATGGTACAAGTGTAATGTTATTAGTTGGTCTCTCAGTGCTAAGCAAAATAATACCTAAATTGACTATTGAAACTAAAGAAGCCTAAAAAAATGAATATCCTCTGCCAAAATATAGTCTTTCATTCATGTCATTAATCCCTCATGCTATGCAGGTTGTGATGGCAATAAAATGCCGAGGGGATGAGCAATTAGCAGGACTGTATACTGGAATCAACACCAGACACATCGTCATGGCAAGCAAGATGGTAATCTCTAATACGTCTATTTATGCTCTGTTTCCAATCTTTAGAGTTTGTTAGCTCAGAATATGCAACTGTTGCTTTTGTAGAACTTATATGATGGTGACATAGAGGCATTGGTCTCTGATGAAGTTTTCAGCCACAAGTTGTTTGGTCTGTTGGGGATATGCAGGTTTATATGTAGCCTATTATTGATTTTCGGATGTGTACTAAAAGCTTCCTTACTTGTTTTGTTAAGGACATTAAACTCAATACTGGTGGATCAAAATACACAGGTCACATGTGGAACCCTTGGCCTATCTACGGCAACTGTTAAGCTAATCGGGGCTGCGATGGAGTGGAGCATGTTGCGTGTTCTGTTGGTACAGGCCCAGTTGATGCAGCTTACAAAGCCTGATCTCATTGTTAAGGTTCGCCCTAAAATTTACTTTTTCCTGTTAAGGTCATTTATATATCAGCACTGAGGTGAAATAAATTTTAAATTGAGCCACAACGGATCCCTTTTTGCAAAGTTCAGCTGCAAACTTTTGGTTTAAAATTCAAAAGCTATGCATCTTGACCAAGTGTACTCTGGTATTTGATACTGCTTCTGAGTATCTGTTTCTTTCTTCATTTTTCTGCAGGTACCCGTATTGCTCCTTGAGTATTCAATGAGTCAATGACAATGCTAGTACAAATTTTAGTTTCTTTGTGTTTTCTTTTGCTGCAAGAACAATAGAACATGTAATTTATAAACTGTGATCATTTGTGTGTATTTTGTATGTGTTTGAATTGAATTATGAACTGGAAATGCTTAAATGAACTGAAAAATTTAAAGTGAAAAAACAGGTGTTAAGATTTATATCAGTTATCGGATAATATCCGTTATCCGATAAGCTTATCGAAACGGAATCGGATTTGAAGTTTAAGATTCCGTCGGAACTTATCGGATATCGGAACCAGCTGAGCCAATATCCGTTTCGATAGCATCCGTTGACAGCCCTAGGTGTGGAGACTCTAGAGCTTGGGAGTTCCATGTATGAAAGTGTAAGTGAAAAGTCGGATTTTAGGGCTCAGTCAGGCTGAAGTAATTGAACCGTTTTTCCGGATGGTCCCTGGTGTGACTCAAGGATATAGATTGACTTTCTTGAGTGCTTGGAATTGAAGTTCGCTGCTACAATAGTCTCTGACACAAACAATATGAGGTCCAAAGTGTTTGTCATCCAAAATACATGTACAGTTCTAACATAATTAGCTAGTGCCCCAAATAGTGGGCATCGCTTCTTCATGTACTGTAGAGCTGCTGAGACATAACACAGAGTAATATGCTTGACCTTAAGATCATCAGCTATGTTCTGCGGCATGCTAACTTTGTTCCTGATGACATTGCTAATATGCCTTCTTCTTCTGCTTGAATCAAAAAGAGAACCCTGAATTTGATTTATCTTTTTCTTTTATATATAATACATATAATGTGATCATTAACGAGAAAAAAACATCTGAGATTGTAATTTCAAACCAACCCTTGTATGTTTCACGATAATAATAACTTAAGATTAATAGTCCCACATTGGACAAGGGGATTCCAGGGATCTTTAATATATGACATTAGGATTGCAATACTAATCGCCAATCAGTGATGGTCTGGATGCCCAACTTATAGTCCTACATGGGCTATCAGCAAACCAACCAAATTTCATATAGAAAAATTGAAACCCGGGCCTCTCCATCCATTGTTGATTGGTTTTTGCAAGCTCGTGGTGGTACTATGGACTGAAGTTTTTGGTTATGGAATGGTGCTTTTGGAACTTATCAGGACAGCTTGTGATTGATTTTTCGGGATTGGATGGAGGTCTATTGCTTGACCATGATGACTGCTGTTTTCTCTAAAGGTGAAGAAGTTGGAAAGCGAGAAAAGGCTAGATGCCATAGTAGACCGAATAAGTTGCATTGCCCTGCCGCCAATCATCTCCAGAGGATCGTCCGACAGTGTCAGAAGTTGTGAGAATATTGGAAGGTGAAGGACTGGCTCATAAGTGGGGAGAGTGGCAGAAAGATGCAGTTACCCCTAGAGAAGAGGTCCAGCAATTGCATAGAAAATCCTAAGTATAATTTTGGTATAATCTTTTATTTATTTTTATGTAGGCGGATATTTAATGTTGGCACGTGGATCATTCTATTTCAATAGTTTTGAGAGATTCGTAAGAAAAAGTAGAAATCGATCTAAAACTTCGGCTGAGACTTTAACTGTTTTGAGAGATTTTTTCTGTGTGATTCTTTTCATTTTATCCAACAAACTATATATATAATGCTGTTAGGTTGTGCTTCCTCTGCAATATTCTGCTGCCCCAAAATTTCGATTAAGCTTCAAACTTCTTGGAAGCAAAACAAAACTTCTGTTCGTTGTTTAATGGAAGGCGATGAATCCAAACAAAACTTCGGTTTTCTTACCAAGAAACAATACAATCCTCCTTCATGGGCTCTTCATCTTAACCCAATCCCTTCTCATGTCTTCTCTCTTGCTCATGTAATCTCTTTCTCTCTGTGTTTTTAATTTAATTTTTTTTAGTTCACTCCTATCACAGTTGATGATTGTACTCAATGAAGTGAATTCAAGTTTAATATTTGTTCTTATTATTATCAGACCCCTACTCCTATCCACAGATGGAATCTTCCCAATTTGCCCAAAGATGTTCAAGTATGGATAAAGGTATTTGGATCAAGCTTCATAACTTTTGCTTATTTTGGTTTTCATCAATGGCCTTGGTTTTTATCTCTTGTTTATCGTATTTAACTGACAGAAACAATCTCAAATTATACAGAGAGACGACCTTACAGGAATGCAGTTGAGTGGTAACAAAGTCAGGAAGCTTGAATTCCTAATGGCAGATGCCGTAGCACAGGGTGCAGACTGCATTATAACCATTGGAGGCATACAAAGTAATCACTGCCGTGCGACCGCTGTGGCTGCTAGGTATTTGAATCTTGATAGCTATCTTATACTCCGTACCTCTCAGGTCAGCCACTTTTTCATTTCTCTGATTCTGTAATTTGTTGTGTTTTTATTTGCGTTGATTGTCACTTGTTTTTTTGTCAAGTTGTTTTGTTTAATTTGCCTTGGAAATATTCTTGTAGGATGACAAAGATCCTGGATTGATTGGAAACCTTCTCGTTGAACGTTTCGTTGGAGCCAATGTTGAACTTGTTTCAAAGGAAGAATATTCCAGAATTGGAAGTTTGGTTTGTATTGCTAACTCTCAATTAGTAGATACTAAAAGTAATTTGATATCCCATTGCCAAAATCATGGGAACATTTGTTACCGGTTATCGAAATACTTACTGTATGAAGTGTGGTTGTTGTTTCATCATTGCCACTTATATGTTCAGATTTGTTGTCCCTAATAGCATAGCAAATGTGTGGCTTGTACTGTGTCCATTAACAAATGCACCTGACAATTCAAATAGCACTGCCGCATTGTAGACTAACTTGCTAGACTGTTGTTCGTTTACGTTATAATGAGATTGTACTTTCCTTTTTTATGCCATAGACTCTTATTGAGTTGCTCAAGGAGAGATTGATAAATGAAGGGAGGAAACCTTATGTAATTCCACTTGGTGGATCCAACTCCCTTGGAACCTGGTGAGAATATCTTTTTCTTTTTCTTTTACCAAATGTAACTTGCTTAGGATATGGATCTTTTTCTTTACCATTTTTTTTAACATTGTATTGTTACTAGGTATCACATTACATTTCTGGCTTCTCTTCAAGAAGCAGCAAATAATCTTTATCCTGTGTAATTTATTATTATTGGATCGGTCTAGTCTACCTTGCTCGAACTACATTCGTACTATTAGAGCATCTAGTATTTCAGAAAATAGTTGAACGACAATGCCTTTCATTTTCGTTCAAGTCTACCAGAATATCTAATGGTTGGGATCCTTTTGTGCGCCAAAATGAAAAAAAAAAAAAAAAAAAAATCATGTCTCAGTGTTAAATGAATATATAGCTGATACTTCTGTCTTGTCAAAGTTATAACTTCGTGATTTGGGCAGGGCCTACATTGAAGCAGCTAGGGAGATCGAAGAGCAACTTCGTACTGGGCAGGGAAAAATGAATTTCGACGACATTGTTGTAGCATGCGGCAGGTCTTTCTCTTTTCTCTTATTTTAAACTTCCAAGTTCCAAGCTCTTCACATGATTCTTTAATTAAATAGCTTTACATGTAAAACTGACTACCAATTTTTGTTTCTCTTATTTACACTAGTGGGGGTACTACCGCTGGTCTGTCATTGGCATCTCCCTTGAGTACTTTGAAGGCAAATGTAAGTGATTTTAGATATAATTAGTCTATGCTGCTTAATTCAGTTTTGAACTCTATTAATGGCCTCTTCGTCCTGCAGATTCATTCTTTTGCTGTTTGTGACACCCCAAGTTACTTCTATGACAATGTTCAAGGCCATCTTGATGGATTGGATGCCGGTGTTAACTCACGAGATTTAGTCAACATTCAAGATGTATGTGAGCATTTTTATTTTTCTTGGATTAAACCAAGGTTGCTCATCAAATTTATTTCTCACTGTATGTTTGGTTTTCAAGGTTACTGTTAATGTGATAGTCGGTAGTTCTGATAGCGTATATCAGGAATTTGACTTTAGATGAAATTGAATATCAGAATATTATGAATATGATATCTGGAGCGGAATTCTCAACAGAGTGTCTAATAGTATAAGCTTATATCTTCACAGGCCAAAGGTTTGGGTTATGCCATAAGCACCCCCGAGGAGCTTAGTCTTATCAAAGAAATTGCTGCCACAACAGGGATTGTCCTCGATCCGGTTTACAGGTGAGATTCACTTCTATTGTTGTTGTGCAGTGAGAAGGCTGTTTTACAAATTTGTTTCTCATTGTATGTTCGGTTTACAAATAACATTGTAACCAAATCTCCCCACTTTCTGTAGTGGGAAGGCTGTTATTCAGATGTTAAAGGACATTACTGAGAATCCAGGAAAGTGGGAAGGGAGAAAGATTCTGTATATACACACAGGCGGGCTCCTTGGTTTGTATGATAAAGCCGAACAGATGATGCCGACAATGGGAAATTGGAATCGAATGGATATTGCTGAAAGTGTTCGTCGTACAGACGGTATTGGGAAAATGTTTTAAATAGAGAAAAACACAGCAAGCAACCGTCCGAGGACAGGCTTTCCTTAAATAAAACCCGAGTGATTGTTTGCCTAAATATGATCTAGTTTTGTCGAAGAGGTTTTGAACATTGTAGGTATCATTACACATTGTTGAATGTTGATACTAATTTCTTTGGGACAGTACATGCATGATATTTGTTACTTGTTTTTTTTTTTCATGATCATCAGCAGACATGAACCATAAAGTAACTAATGCCTGAACCTGTGCACCAGCACAGATCACATCTTACGTCAGTAAGCATGCACATTCAAAAACATGCATATTTCACCGACAAATATGAGCAATTTCTTCAATCTCAGTAAAGGTCATACCGACTGCAAGAATTTATCAACTTTTAGATCATTTCAATTGTGCCATCCACCCCAAAGTCTGTCCACAACCACATCTATGTATATAGAGAACAACTGGACCACAAACACATAAGAAAAAACCAACCAATTAATCCTTTAAACACACTTCTTATATCCAATATAAAACAAGCCTCAAATGGAACAGTAAAAAGGATCCTCCATATAAAAATATGCACTAGGAGGCAATAACTTAATCTTCAAGAATCTTACCCATCAAACTCACCATTCACGAGATTAGAGTTGGCACCTCTGCTTTGTGATGGGAGTTGATGGAAGGATTTTGTCGTATAATCACCTTTTTTTTTTCGTGAGAACCCAGTGTAACTTGTCTTCTTCAGCTTCACTGGTGATATACACCCTACTGCATGCACTTCAAACTGGGACAGAGCATCAGCCAATTTTGATGTCTTCCACCTTCTTGGCTCTTCAAGACTGTATTCAGCAACCAGTTGGAATTTGATTACTGTTGTCGTCAACAATTAGCTTGAAACATGGTAGAGTAGGCACCCAAGGATCCTGTCAAACATCTGCTTTCTTCCCATCCCCAATCTGCCAGCAACAACCCTGCTGAATTAAGCGTCTAATTCATAGCATCGTGCCCAAGTGTTGGTGCAGTTGCTTACTTGAGTGCAAGCCCAAAAACTGTTAGTTTTCATACATTTAGCTCTTAATATAGTAGTCCACAGGCTGTTGTGCTCAGTGAGGAAGCGCCAGACTAGTTTCCCGATTAAGGCCTTATTTATATCTTATAGATTCCTCGATCCTAGTCCTCCTCCGTCTTTGGATGCACTAAACTTGTTCCATGCGATAAAATGCAATTTCTTTTGATCTTTGTTATCCGTCGAAAGTGGCCATTTTGGGAACCTTTATTACCTTCTTCGATGAGAAAAGGGAAAATAAATTCAAGACACGGGAGTACAACAGGAGACGCCATTGGGGATACTTAAGCAGTATTTTCTAAGAATTAGATGCCGCTGAGAGAGCTCCTCAACTGATAGACCAATTTGTGCATTGATATGCCTATATCCTGAGTACATGGAAGCAATAAATGATGGAAAATCATACGACGTACCTCAACGAGGCACTGCATCCTCCGTCTAAGTTCACTGCCATGTGAAAAGCTCCGGTGCAGTAAGGAGATTCATTCCTAACAAATTTGAGTGTCCAACAGTGTACCCTCTTCACTTCCCCACAGGGGATATAATCAGAGATGAGAATGAAGAACCATTAGACGCAGTTGCCGGAAGCCTTTTTCAAATCTTGTTCTTTTGGACCAAATTTGAACAAGAGGATAATAGAGGCTAGCAAAGATTTATCTTAAGCTAATAATTCATCCACCTTCCTTTACTTGCTGATAATAGTTTAACATATTTTTTAAACCAAAATTAGTAGAGTTATTTTCAATTCAGTTTTTTATATATTATTCTGATACATCTAACGTTGTTGTTCATTTTTACAAAGATTTCAACAATTTCCTCCAACATCTCAGCACCAAAATATTTTTGCTCTTAAATTTTCAAAATTGTTCCTAAAAATCTTATAATGAAATACGATGTTCAAATAGTTTGTTTATTTACATAGACAAGTGTCATGAAAATGGAATGTTTACTTCGCGTGTTGTTTAATTGTGAATATTAATAGTGCACACTTATTGTGATGAGAAATTATGAACAAATAAAACTACGACACCACCACATCAATTTCGTGTATGGTCATGACTTGCGATGTTTAAAACCTCGAGGCATTGCCTGAGTTTGGATATACGTACGATATGCAATATTGAAAACTAACTTGGAAAGATATTTAGGGGTTATCTTATTTTGAGGGTTTTCTCTGCAAAAAATGGAGATTAAGGTTGATGAAGTGTTGAGAGCTGCTTGGTTAGCTGCAATTTTACCTATGCTTGTTGCTTCAATTCCTTGTCGTCTTAGCTTTGCACTTTTAGGGTATATTAAAAGAAGAAAGACCTTGAGATCTTCTTCCCCAAAGTTTACCGTTCCCCAGAGATTCTTCTTGCACTTTTACGTGGTGGCCGTGGTATGGACATCATTGTTGCTAGTAATGACATGGTTCTATGCATATGCAATGGTACCTTTTGGTTCCAATCCGCTTCATTTTTCAGCAGGAGGTTCTCATGTGACTTCTGTTGAGCATGGATATAGAGTATGGCGAATTGTATTCCTGCTTATTTTAATGGAGATTCAAGTGCTGATACGTCTTTATGAAACGATATACGTCTTTGACTATAATCCTTCAGCTCAAATGCACATCCTTGGCTATTCACTGGGATATTTTTTTTATCTGGACAGCAGCACCCCTGTCCCTTATGTAGCATTTGTGCACCAGAGGTGTTCAACTTCGCAATTCATCAGGTAGCTGAGTTCATTGTTAAAGGCCGTCCGGATAAAATTCCAATCCGTCCAATCAGTGAGAATGATTGGTTGGTATATACACACCCCTTTACAGTACTTGAATGGAGCCAATGGATTGGAGCGGCGATTTTTATCTGGGGTTGGATCCATCAGCGACGTTGCCATGCAATACTTGGTTCGTTACGGGAACAGAAAGAACAAAATGTTGATAAATATGTAATACATAATGTTGACTGGTTTAAATTTGTTTCCAGTCCACATTACCTGGTTGAAATCGTTATATATGGTGGTCTTGTTTTTGCTAGTGGAAGATCAGGTCTCACAATATGGCTTCTTTTTGGATTTGTGGTTGCAAACCTCACCTTTGCAGCAACAGAAACACACAAGTGGTACATCGAGAAATTTGCTAAGTATCCAAGTGAGCGACGCGCCATTCTCCCTTTTGTTTATTAAAAGATGTAACTATCAATTTGGATAGGTTCACTCTGTACCAGAGTGAAAATAAGGGAATCATCTCGTACTTTATACTCCATGTAATGCTATAGAAAATGCGAACTAACATTTGTGAAATACTTGGCTAGGTGAGTGGAAGTTTGCGATGTCAGTGTGTCATCATCCATTTCAGTAGTAGAAGATTCTATGAATTGCAAATTTATTGAAGCCTCTTGCATTTATATGTCTCTTGCAAATTTATGAAATCTTGTTGGAAAACTATGTATTTTTGTTTTATTTCATCAATGAATTCAAACTGCAAGGGTACTCTATAGCTCTCGACTTCACTTGAACACCATTTTCAATCTTGGGCTTTAAACTCTGAAATAGGGATAAATTTAAGTAAGGGTGAGCTTGGTCCAGATTAGACTGGTTTTGGCATATCATCCGCATCCAATCCAATACACGAGGGATTTCAAGTTTAAGATACGTATCTGATTCAGCATCCAACGAATTTAAACCTTATCTTAATGATAATTAAATTAATATTATGTATCTGGATAATACTAATGTATATGGTTTGATAGTTGACCAAGTTCATCTTAGTTAGGATAATTATTCTTATCTTTAAAATTTGAATATGTACTTGGATCATTTGTCATCCCGATTTATCTTATTCTGTAGATACATTGTATCTGGTCGTTTTTTGTAAGAAGATTAGCAGACTGCAGTACTAACATCTTCTGGGCTTAGACTTCAGTCAGGGGCCTAATTATCTGTCATGTCTTAATTGGCAAGTATTGACTGGGTTGAATAGTTGTTGGGCCCATTTTCCATAGCAACTACGTGGTACAGACAACCACAATTCAATCCACAATAATAACACGATTGATAAAGTGAGATACCAATCCTGAAATTTAGCAGTCATGATTATTTTGTTTTATATAAAAGATTGATACCTTTTTTATCAATTATGAATAATATCATAATAAATCATTATTTATAAGTGCAAAGTGCAGTTATTACATTTCTTTTCTCTCTGTCTCTGAAGTTCTATCCCTAGAAATTCGATGTAAATAAATATTAAAGAATTAAGATGAATAATATATAACGGATTATACACAGATACTTGCCCCATATTTTATAAAAACTTCATATATAATTTTAATATAGGATGTGGTTGTCCAATGATTTTTAAGACAACACCCACATAACATCTAATCCAAATCCATTAAATCCCTCAAATTACATCCTCATGCATTCACTAATATACGATTAGATATCCACCTGCAAAAAACGAATGGGCGGAATCGGTAGATTCTTTGAATTGCAAATTTATATGAAGTCTCTTGCAAATTTATGAAGTCTTGTTGGAAAACTATGTATGTTGATTTTATTTCATCAATCATATCAGACTGTAAGGGTACTCTCTAGATGTCGAATTCAGTTGAAAACCATTTTCAATCTTGGGCTTTAAACTCTCAAATAAGGATAAATTTAAGTAAGGGTGAGCTTGATCCAGATTATACTGGGCATATCATCTGCATCAAATATAATACATGACGAATTCTAATCCACATCCAATTCAATGTCCAACGGATTTGGATCTTATCTTAATAATGATTGAATTAACATTATATGTATCTGGATAATATTAATGTATCGGTGTGGTAGCTGAAGCTCATCCCAGTCTTTATAATTAGGTTTTAACCAGTCAGATTTATATTTATCTTTAAGTTTGAACATGTACTTGGGTTACTTGTCTTCCCGATTCATCCTACTATTTAGATACATTATATCTGGTCTCTTGTTAAAAGATTAGCAGACTGGAGTACTAACATCTTATGTACTTAGAATTCAGCTCAAGAAAATTATCTGTTTTACCTTAATTGGGCTAGTATTTGTATATTTAAGTTTGAACATGTAATTGGGCTGTTTTACAACATAATTCTTTGATTTTTGTTTCAGCGCTGCCTTTTCAAGCCGAAGCGATTCTAGTTTGGATGACAATCGACTAATATCGGCTTCAATACTGACCACTCTTTAAGATTTTAAGCCAGAGATAATGAAGAAATTAATACGTGCGTTTTTATTTCATAAATGGATAAACCAGTTGACTGCTCGTGCGTTTTTGTTCCTAGCTAATCATAACCATTTAAAAACTATTAATCATGACCGCTCTTTATCCACCCCTTAAAACAGATCCTATAATCCTGGCCAAAACTAAAAACAGATCCTATAATCCTCATCATTCTTTGTCCCACTTTAGCTTCCCAAGATGAATTCCAGACCACTCTTTGTCCTCCCTTAACTCCACAAAATGAAATTCAGACCACCATTTATAACCACGTTGTGCTTTATATTCTTGATGGATAATAACATAACAAGTCGTTATTTCTAAATATAAACTGTAATCATTACATATTTTCTTTCTGCCTCCTAAATTCAAGCCCTAAAAAAATTATATGGAAGTGAATGTTAAAAGAGCTCCAATGAATAATACTCTCTCCGTTTCAGCAAAAGTGTTACTATCACTTTTTCATTTTGGTCTAAAAATAGGCCAAAATGAAAAAGTGATAGTAACATTTTGCTGAAACGGAGGTAGTATATACTAGTGGATTATACGTACATAGTCCATATTTTACGGAAACTCTATACTATATATTTTTAATGTAGCGGATCGATACGTTTGTCCAGCACATTTTTAAGACAATACTCATGTCCAATCAAAAATTTGTTGAATCCTACAGATTATATCCGCATCAATTTAGTCAATATCGGATTTCGGTTTGTACTGGTCGAGAGCGATACACTGGTACACTTTTGAATCAGGGAGATTTTGCTTCCAAATATCGGCGAAATATCGGTCAACACATTTTATACCTATAATTATTATATCAAACGTTTTTTCATATTGGACCTATTAAGATATAAAACTAGTACTCATTTTTTCTAAAATACCATAAAAAACATGAGTAGCAATTGAAAACCCTAGAACTAGGATAAGGAAATTCATCTTTTTTTTTTTTTTTGGATTTTTTTTTTTAATTGAAAACCCTAATTTTGGCCATCTCGGTCATTTCGGCCATATCGGTCAACTCATTTCGGATCATCTCGGTCGAAATTATCGGCTAAATACCGTATCGGCGATATAGCGTGTTTTATCATTGTTCTAGGGTTTTCAATTGTTATTCATGTTTTTTATGGTATTTTAGAAAAATGAATACTAGTTTTATATCTTAATAGGTCCAATAGAAAAAACGTTTGATATAATAATTATAGATATAAAATATGTGGACCGATATTTCGCCGATATTTAAAATCGAAATTTTCCGGTATAAAGACGTACCAATGTATTACTCTCGAGAGGTACAAACCAAAATCCAGTATGGACTACATCCAATAAAGAAGATGCATGAATAACTACACTATACTTGATATTAAAATGTTTTAATATAAAAGTCAAGTGTCCATAGACTAATTTCGGATTTCCGATGGATAAAATTAAAAATTGCATATTTCGACTCGGCTAATTAATCATTTTTGCGTCTACTTCTTTTTTTTTTGTTGGTCTTAATGACAAAATGTACTGTTTTGGATGACAAAAGGCTTTCTTATCTATAGTTGTACGCTGTACATGCAAGAGAATTACAGAATGTTAGATATTTTTATTTATTAATTTATTTAATATAAACGATAATCAATCGTCAACTGGGGCTGTAGTTCATATGGTAGAGCGCTCGCTTCGCATGCGAGAGGCACGGGGTTCGATTCCCCGCAGCTCCATTTTACAATTTGATTTTTTTTTTACATTGTTTCGGCCCTAAAGTGATAAAACTCCCATGGCTTCTTTTCGGAAAAGGCGAGCCTCAAGTGCCTACAAGTTTCTAGAGGAGCTCGATAAAACTCCATCCCAATCGAAAAATGCACTCAGTGGCCTAAATATTCATCAGCCACATACTTTTACTGAACAAACATTCGCCTACTGTGAAAACTTAGTTGCAGGCGCGCATCAAGTGCCAGTGCGAATTTAACTACCGTGAAAACTTAGGTGCACATAGGAGTGTCAATATGCATTTTGCGTACTTTGAACTTTCGTTTTAAGATGCACGTCAGTTTCAAATTTATGATACGAGTACTAAATCCAAAACACCTGAGATTATTTTTATTTTATTTTTGATCAATAAAAAATTTGACGTTGATAAGTTTCAAACTCAGGTTGCTGATATCGTCATCTAACAACATATTTGAGATCATTCCGATGCTATAAAAATATTAGGCCATGTAACCTCACTCACCCATATATACGCACCTCTAAGACGAGTCCACGCGACACTCACTTCAGATTCATATATGTTTTTTGTTTATATACAAATTGTGAGTTTTTTTCTCATTGGTTCTCTATTGCTTCATGCGTTTAAGATTATTTCTTGGTTGGTTCTGATGCTAAATTTCAGTACCATGACAAATAGTTATGCCTAACACTAGAATTGTGTTTTAGTCAACTTAGTACTTTTATCCGTTATTCTAAATTAGGAGGCTTCACTTCATTTAGCCTTATCCAGATCAGTCCTAGAGCTCACTATACATTCCACGTTCAGTCGAATAATGCAATTTTACGAATACACATCTAAAATATATTTGGTCTACATTTTGATCAACAACATTCGTAATGTAGTTAATTATAAATCTATCTCTCTTGCTCAACATAACGTGAGAGGGTAAAATATCTTTTATTAGTCCACGCGGAGGCATCATTTGGGCAGAGTCAGATTTTAAGAAATTAGTGGACAAATATATAAATGAATACTTATTTGAGGGGTGCAAATACGCTAAAATAGTTAAAATTTGGCTAAAACAACTAAAATTAGGTTTATGAAGAGATCCCCAATCGAAAGACATCAAGCTCGATGGTCAGATGGATAATCGACTCTAAAGATGAGCCCGAGACAATAAACAAGGACGGAGTCATATGGAAAGGTGGGGATATAGTTGCCCACCCAGCCTACCTGACTCCGCCGCTGACAACAAGTGCGAATGTTTTCAACCATAGCAAAGTAGGTCAGGTACAACCTTAGGCTATAACAAAGAGCTCATTTACTAAAATAAAGGTTGAAAAAGTATTATTAAGAACATGCTAGAGAGATTTTTATATCTTACTTTTACCTAACTAGTTTTTCTTGAAAGTTGCACACGCTAAATTCAATCGCGATGCCTGCGAAAGTGAGTTAGGATTTATTTTTATTAGATTTGCTCGAGGACTAGCAAATAATAAGTTTGGGGGTAGTTCATAAACACATTTATGTGTCTAATTCAT
>JAJJMC010031477.1:1201114-1229491 GCA_023531435.1 Papaver californicum | reverse complement strand
CAATTAAAAGACTAAAATTTCAGATATGTCAGAGATATTTTATATAAGTTGACAAGCCAATGACATGAATTGACAATACACCGACCTCATTTCAATTAAAGGATTATTTTTCAGATTTGTCAGACACATTTAATATAACTTGACAAGCCAATGTAATTAAAAATATTATTTTTCTGTATTTAATCCCAACACCTTCTTTGTTAACTTCAACACTTACGTACACCCATGTCAACATTTCATTCAGACGAAGACTTGGCTATAACAAAATCCTGGTATTACGAAACCTTACGTGAAGATGTTATAGTAGGAATTGTTCATCCAGAAACTGTATGGGGGAGGATCTACAGACATTTTGGTGAGGAATATGGAAATTCAAACCAAAGATCTATTGTACAGATTTATGATAGATACCAAGTTATTCGAAAGGGAATAGATGATTATGTATCTATACAACAACGCATCTTTAACGACACCCATTTAGGATTATCGATCCAACAATTTTTAAGTATCCATACCATTACAAAAGTTGTGTATTCTTTCATTAACAACAATTACAAATAACAAATTATATAACTGTTTCTTCCCTTGTGTAGGAGGAAATTGCTAAAATGCACTACTTTCAGGAAAAGGGGGAAGAATTCATATTTGTAGCAAGCTATGAGTTCATGAAATCCAAAATGTAATCGCAAGTAACTCCTAAAATTATCAATTGAAGTTAAAGTTCAACGGTTATTTATTTTTAGAGTTTCAATTTTTAAAATGCTAATGACCTCATAATATCCCCTGAATCGTCGTTAAATGAACAATAACTTATAGGTAATACAATACTTTTATTAAATCAGAAAAAAAAATACATGAAAGGGAAAGAAAAATAAACTCCCGATACAGAGGAATATTTTAACAAATAAACCTTTTAGTGAAACCGAAAGGATTGGCTTGTCGGACGACGTTGACGAAGTGCTGCCCTACTAGGTACAAAGATCAACACAAAAGGGTTGAATTCTTCCATTACCCTTAATATCTCAAAATGAGGTTTGTACCGGAAATCACATCGTTTCCATCTTGTCCATTCCTGTAGTGATCGAGCAACAACTTCATCATCAGTTTCATTCCTAAGACGAAATTCATTGACCCTAGCAGTTAAAGAAGAAAATTCTAATACTTCCTTAGTAATTTCCACATATCGACAAAAAAGGCCTGCTCTGTTCCGGTTGTTGGGATTACCGGTTTCATCGCAAAAGTTAGCATGTGTGTGTTCCAACCATTCCATGGTCATACAACCACTGATATCACGTTGTTGACCCCTTGCTGGATAATGTAACACTATGTTTCGACATATGGATAAATCTTCATCTAAAGTAAAATTGGTTGCATTAAGGGTAAAATTTTCGTAACCAGACATTGAAAAATAAAATGTGGGAATAATGAAATGAGTTGTGTAGCTATTGAATGTTATTTATAGTAGTATAAACCCAAAAAAAATAGCCGTTATGCAAGGACAAAAAAACGGTAATAAAACGGTAACATAACGGTAACATAACGGTAGCATAACGGTAATAAAACAGGCTTTTAAATTTCGTAATGAGCTGTCAAATTATCATACTACATAAACGGAATACTAAAAAGTAACATTTAATATAACCGTAAATCAACAATAAAAATAACCGAACACGTACAATACATCGTCATTCGAAATTTTAATTTATTGTTTAACCGGAGTTTGATCTGGGTGGAATAAATGGCGGGAAAGATGGTCTGACGTTCTGCGTTGGTCGAACTGTTGATGAAGGTCCCGGAGGTGTGGTCATAGCATATGAGGCGAATCCAAGAGGTTGTTCTGCATTTTGAAACTGGGTAAGCTGTCTGGTCAGCAACGTATTTTGATCTTGTAGGAGGCTCATTTGAGCGGCTGATTGATTCCGAAAATGGTGGAACTCCGCTTCTTTGCGAATCATGTAGTCCATCCGATCTTTGGTTTCAGCTAATGTAAAATCCCGCAACTCTTGCGTAAAATCTGCAAACTGTTGCACCAAATCATAAGCCGCCACCTGCGATGATAATAATTTAGAATAACCACAGAAGCTTAAATGTGTAATCTGTATTCAATTTTTCAAAACTTTGTTAATAACTTACATATAGTAGTTGTTGGGGGGGAGGAATGGGCACATGATCACGAGGCCGTGGGATGTTGTGTTTGATACGGTCACCTGCATAGCCATACGTTTCAACCTCCCAATCAACTTGCGCGACATATTTGTAGAGGTTGGTAACATGTCTCCAATATTCATAATAAACATCGTACTCCACGACACGTACGTATTCACTTGCATTGACGCAAGAAATTGATGTCATGTCCTCAATCTCGTCGTCTACAAAGTTGGAAATGCAAGCAGGGGGGTTTGCAGGAATACCCCAAGTTGGGTTGTTCTGCCTCCAACAGCGATCTCCGAGATACATATTGTGCTTTATCCAATAAAATGAAAATAAATGAATACCTACCCATTCAGAACAGTACGAGTTTGAAAAAAATTGAGTATAAGAAAAGGACTAGGAAACATACAGTGCAAAGCCAGGTGAACGTTATTCGTTGTCCAGAAAGTTCTATTGCTTTGCGGGCAATATCTTCTGGTATGTAGTTAATTGCAGTAACCCATGGTTGCCACGTCACGGCGTCTACGGATAACTGGTTCAGTTTAGTCCTTGTCTTCACTATGTCAACACCCTTCTTCCCGGAGGCAACCCACCTACGACATCTAGGCCATTCATGTTCACTTTCAGCCGAAGGGATATTTGGACGACATATCCCCAGATATTCGTAGCCCCAAAACTACAATAAATTTTTTTTAAAAATGATTTAACAACATAACAATTAAATATTTCGACTATAAAATTTTGAATAAGGTTAATTAAATTACCTCCAAAATTTGGAACGGCCCGGATACTGATTTTTGTCCCCTTGAAGCCGTGGCAAGACCCGAATACAATTTTGATAATGCAGGACCACCCCAGTCGTATTGATCAACTTCATTTAGATTATCAAAGGCAGCCAACCATCCTGCATCAATGTAGGTTTTTTGCATTTGGGAAAAAGAAATTCCCCAGAACATACATATAGAACGCCCTCGCTACTCTATCAGCAAGAACACTATCATCGTTCGCCGCGTGCAATGTATCTTTATCAAAATAGGTGGTCAAAAACTTGAGAGTGATGGCATCCGAAACCCACTGTTGGGGAACACCTTCTCTTTTGCATACCGCATTATCTTTCAGTTCAGGAAAGATATTGTCACGAACATACTCAAATTTGTACTTAGCTGGGTCATAAGGAACAGATCTCCCGACACCGATACTAAGCCCGGTCAACATAACCCAATCGAGGGGAGTGAACCCAAGCTCTCCAAAACAAAAGTGAAATGTGTTTGTTGTATCCCAAAACCGCTCGACAATATAATCAATAAGAGCGTGGGATGAATCTACTAAAGGTAGGGATAGTAATCTGCCCCAACCTCCCCTTTCTATTATATATTGGACCCTATTACACTCTTTAGTGATTTTCTTGTACATCTGTATAACTGATTTGAGAGAGCCACGATGGTCAAACCTGAAGTTGGCGTCGGAGGAATATGTAATATTTGTCGAAACGTGTTCCTCCGTATCTTCAACAACGTTATAGTGTTCCAACCCCGGGACATCTACCGACTCGGGGACCATGCATTCAGGTTCAGAATCAGTTGCGATTTTAGCTTTTTTGCTTTTCTTCTTTCTACCTACCCATCTCGAAACAACATTGCTAGACATCTGTCCAAATAAATAATAGAACATTGTCAATATTAATTATAATTCACCATAATGCTTAAACAATTATAATTAATTTAACACCAACTAAATTTGAATGTAATTGTCTATTTCCATACACATTTGTACCAACAATTATACATCAGACATTCGAAAAATACATATACCATTATCAAAATACAACAATGTCACCAATTATAACCAATCTCATTCAAACTACCCAATTCACCAACAATGTCTATTTCCTTTCATTTGTACACAACATACTACATTCAACCATAAATTAAACATAAACCCACCCACTAAAATTAAACATGAGATGTCTAGCAATTTATAACATTAGATGAAATAAAAATAGACTAACTAAATAATATTAATAATATTTAACTTGGTCAGAGATATTTTGCTTTCCCTTGACAAGGCATTGCGATGAAATGATAATAGAATGACTACATAATAATTCAAAATAAATTAAGATGAATTGATAAATAACTTGACAACGCATTGAGATGAATTGATAAATAACTTGCCAACTACATTTGGTATCCGTACAAGTTTAACCACAGAAGTAAATTAAAAGAACTAAAAAGGTTCAACACCATAAAGTTCAACACTTTGAAAGATAAAGGGACACACCATAAAGTTCAAAACCATAACTAGCAAATTTAGTTTGTTCTAGCAATCTTAATTTTCACCAGAACAAAGGGTTGTTATCTCTTGTAGCACTATTCGAACTCTTTGTTGTTCTTCTATGCTCATCACCTCCCTAGACTCAATCGAACGAGTCAGTCTCCTAACCAACAAATCGGTTCTATCCTTTATCGCTAACATTCGATTGTCAACCACTGATGGTTGAACTACCCTTTCCCCCGTTTCAACCCCCCTTGTTGGATCAACTACTCCACCATCTTCAGGTTCTATCCTGATGAGCTGACTCAACCCATGTGGATGTCCTGGCACTCTAACTATTCGATACATATCATCGAAATTCATCTTCAGAATCTACATAAAATAGCAATTCGATACATATCGACAATTTAACCACAACCAATTAAATTTAAACAACCAATTAATAAATTATATACATGCAACAACAAATAATCATCAATAATAGTATACCCAATTTATAATATTTATCATAAACCCTATGACAAAATACACAATTTCAAATATATCCATACACATTATTTTAAAATTAAATCAAATTAATTCCTTTAATTTCTACACAACATACTACATTCAACCTAAAATTAAACATAAACCCACTAAAATTAAACAACAAGAATTTCTATTATATGTTCAATTTAACAAATATAAACAAATTTTTAAACCTAATTGATAACATGCACAAAAACCCTAATTAAAATCCAAATTTTATTATTAGAACACAAATTTATAATTCAATAATGGGTTTATAATATGGTAATTAAACAACATATACAACTAATTTAACCACAACATCATCTAAATTGCATATCAAATCAAAACAAGTAAATATGCAATTTAAAACAAGTAAATTCAATTTTAGTTTGTAGAAGATATACTTTGATTTTGCTTGGAATATGTTTGACCGAAGTAACAAAATGAGAAACGAAGCTTTGGGTTCTCGTCAAAGGATGGAAGTGTTGGAAAAATGGGGGTGTGGGAGGCGAGCGGCTAGGGTTTCGAATGGGGGAAATGGACAGGAGGTGAAGATGGAAAAAAGAAATAGGGATTACGGTTATAAATGGGGGAAGGGGACAGGCGAGATCTTGGAGTCTCGCCTAAATCCAAGCGGGACTCCAGTAGCTCGCCCGGCCTTTTCCCCCACACACCTAATTCGCACGCTGAAGACGGCGCAACTCCAGCATCTCGCTTGAGTTCAAGCGTTACTACAGCATCTCGCCCAGTTTTTTTTTTCGCACGCTTACTTCGCACAATTCACAGGCGCTATTCTGGTACTTCGCTTATACAAGCGGGATACTAAAATTTCGCTTGGGGAGTGGGCGGGGTGTTGAGATTTCGCCTGTATGTTTGTTTCTCAGGCGGAAAGCCACTATCCCGCTTGTACCAAGCGAAGTATTAGTATTTCGTCCGTCTTTACAAGCGATATCGTGCTCTTTCGCTTACCTACAAACGGTACTCTACGGCCTCGCTTGATCATTCACCGCTGTTTTTGACCCAGACCAAAGATCAAAAAACTTAATCTTTGATCTTTGGGTATAATCGTGTGATTGTGGATGCTCTTAGGACGACTAACACTTGTAACCTTTGTTCAATCATAGTAAATTTTTTCTCAACTCCTGTTGTCGAAATATTTTTATACTGAACTACGTAAATATCAGTCTTCTTGTTAAGCTAGCATTTTGCTTGTGAACAAGTGATTCCTTTTCATATCAACCATTATATTAGGTTTAGGAATATTAATATTTTTAACCGTTATTACTATGTGTGGAACGTCAGATAACCAATCAAAATCAAATGTCACATGATTTATTAAAAATTTATTACATGAGTTTTTCCCTTGAAAATATTCATTAATACAAATTTTGAACATATTTGCATATAACAATTTGTGTTAATCCAACCAGTCACCTTACTCAAGGATGTAATGAAAAATGATAAAATGCATGCCATTGATAGTTACATGGCAATTGATTTTCAGTAGTGAATGGACGAACAACCCATCCCTTGGAACATACTGCAGCCCCAAGTGGCGAAGAGCCGATATTAAGGTGCCAAACCTTCCCGTCGATGTGAACTCTTCGGGAAGATCAACCTGTTATCCCTAGAGTAACTTTTATCCATTGAGCAACTGCTCTTTCACCCGGCACCGTAGGATCACTATGTCCGACTTTCGTCCCTGCTCGATGGGTGGGTCTTATGTCAAGCTCCCTTCTGCCTTTGCACTCAAGGGCCAATCTCCGTCCGGCCCGAGGAAACCTTTGCACGCCTCTGTTACGTTTTGGGAGGCATGCGCCCCCTAAACGCTTAGAGATTAGAATGGAGGTAATCTTAAGATCTTACAGCCTTTTAGTGGCCTTCTGCATGAGAACTACCTTTTCAGTAACGAGGTAGCTCGACTATAGATAAGGACTCACTCGACCATAGGAGAGGGAGAGGCTCAAAGAGACTCGAGCATATGTGAGAGAGATGAAGTCACTCTACTGAAATGAGAGGCCATTTATGGACTCGACCAGCGGGAAAGGGGACAACGGGTACTCGACCAATAGAAGAGGGGCTGTGTTTGAAGATCTTACCTTCTTCCCTTTCTTTCTTTTCTTTTATTCACTTTCTCAAACTTTTGTTTAAACTTAGCTTCGAGATCGCCTAACTAGCTAAGGGAGGCATTATCATCAAATGCACTAATTTTTCCACCAGAAGGATGTGACCCAAAGGTCCCACCTGCATGAAAGGAACCAACGGTTCCATCTGGAACATGTGTACTACCCCAGCTAGGGCCTGTAGATTGACTGCTATCTGTCTTTCCATTTCTATTCTTTGATCCGGAGCAACTTCCCTGTTTGTTTGTAGCTGAGTTCCGTAGTTCGTAAGGCACAGTACTGGGCCCCTCTTATCTGTACAATGATTTATGCCTTTGTTTTATTTGTCACTTCCTGAAACCAACATGTTGAAGGGAGAGAAATATAGTGGATTGAAATGGTGCTGGGTTGCACAGATACTGACACGTGACACAGTTACGACACGACACAGATACAGGGACACGTCAATTCTCAATAAAACGGGTTACGGGGATACGTTATATATGTATTATAAACACCACTAAAATAAGATTTTATGACACTATTCAGTAAAATGATTCTTCTTATTTTTAAATACTTGTAATAATATGAACTATTGATCAATTCTTTTAAGAATAATGCTTGGACATGGTCAAAAAGAGAATACATTAGTATCACATTTTTGGGTTTATTTTGATTCTCCAACTTAATATAAATTATTTATGGTGTGTCCGATAGTGTCAAATCAATATCCACAAAATATTCAATATCGTATTTTACGGGACATATGATGCGACATGTCCGTCGCGTGTCGGAAAGTGTCGTGTCCGACACAATTACGGTATCTTTTTAGACGTGTCCATGCAACCTAAAAATGATGTTTCCCTCATGGCATTCACTCAAAAAAAAAATCCACAAATCAATAAGCAGAATCTCCAATTATGTTTTATGTGCACAGACCCTGATAAATGATGTGCATCACACAATAATTAAACAGAATCGAATATCACGTATACACATAATACTCGAACCATACACTCCCTTCCTTGTTACGAGCTTATGAATTTTATGTCCATTTTCCTTTCCCAATTATTTTCTTCTTCGACATAATTTTATTTTTTAAATATCAAAACAAATAAAAAAGAGAAAAAAAAAGAAAAAAAATCGAGGGAGAGAGAGAGAAATTGTTGATTCCCCTTTTTATATTAATGAAAGAGATCGAAAGAAAAAAAACCCTGCATTTTCATGGAGTTATTACATACGGTGCTGGATTCAAATCTATAATCTTCTTCATCTGATTACCACAAACACAAGATCGATTTGGCTAATTTGGTTGAAATTTGATTAATGAATTGATTGATTTCTCTAATTCTGAAGTTAATTTATAGATCGAAGAAAAAATTTGGGGTAGAAAATTTTCATTTGTAATAAGTTATAGGTTAGGGTAAATTACACAGAATGAACGGAGATAGAAATGATGAAGTACCAAATCCAGTTGGTCCAACACAACCACTTGACTGGAAATTCTCTCAAGTTTTTGGGGAACGAACGGCTGGTGAAGAAGTACAAGAAGGTAAATTGTTTTTCTTACTAGATCCGAATTAAGTATTAGATTAGAAATTTGGTTTGATTTGGATTTTGTAAATTAGGTTGATTTTGGATCTGGTTTGGTTTGGGGGAAAGTGAAAGATGAGATTTTTTATGTGGATTTTTTTTTTTTTTTTTTGGTTTGGTTAGTAATTTATAGATTTGGCACTTTGGAACTGATTTTGTTTCAATTAATAGTAGAAATCAATGGGGTTTAGTTTTTCTTTTTTAACAGTACATGCACTTAATTTAGGTAACAGAAGCAATTAACAACATCTCATTTGAGTTAGTTATTAGGGTTGTTTTAGTTTAGTTCAGATGAGTTTTGGTTTGTTATGAATTAGTTAATAGTATATGAACGATGAAATTGATTTTTGCTAATGGCAAGAGCAACATCTTAGTGAGCTGAGGGAAAATTGGTCTTAGCTGTCTGGCTGTTGTTATGTTTAGCAGTTCGTATGAAATGTTTTCGAGTTGATTGACCTCATTAGGTTGAAGTTTTTGTGCTATTGCGGGTTGTGTCGTTGTGGTGTTGTTTTAGCAGTAGACGAGAATTTGGATGTTAATGGGAAATGAAGTACATAAATGTGGAAAATTTGTTACGAAGATGATTAGAATATTATCGTTCTTAAACGTATTTGAACGGAAATATGATATTGTTGCTAGGGAATCAAGCATGGCCAATGGCTGTATACATAGTATAGCAAAAGCAAATGTCCGCATGAATTTATTTATGACATGCTGTACAAAACCAAACATAGTTATACAAGCACTGAGATAAACTAAGCATCAGTTGATTTTGAGATTCTAAAATTATGTAGAGGTTGATGGATTGCAGTTAGCTAGGTGACATACATGGCTAACTGACACCCCAGTAGATTATGGGCTTGATGGGAGACAATGCAGTTTAAAGAGATTTTTGACTGGGAGGGTATACGGAGATAATGTTGGAAGTTAAATTTAGTTTGTATGTATTGTGTGCTTGGAGGTGGTTCAGTGAATTACTAGATAGGCCCACAAGTCACATATGTGATTAAAGGGAATTGTGTGCTCATTTGTTTGCGATTAATGTGCGTTTCTTATTTAAGCTTGTTGTATAGGTTGTTGGCGGTGGTGTTGCTTTGCGCTGTCTCTTCTGGTGCAGATTTTCATTTCATACTGATAGTTGGTTCACACTTAACTTCCTGTGATGTGTTTTCTTGGTTAACTTCTTTTACTGACTGTCATGTTACCTGTTGCAGTCGATATTATTTCAGCAATCGAGTTTGATAAAACTGGGGATCACCTTGCCACTGGTGATAGAGGGGGGAGGGTGGTCCTATTCGAAAGGACCGACTCCAGAGATAACGTAATTTTTCGTCAACACTTTGTCTTGTTTGCTACTTTCTTTTCCGTTCTTCTGTTCTGTAGTATTTGTTTTGTTGTATCTGCTCACACATTCTTTTGTGTAACATGTAGAATGGAAATCGTAGAGACCTAGAAAGGATGGATTACCAAATCAGACATCCTGAATTCCGTTATAAGACGGAGTTTCAAAGTCACGAGCCTGAGGTAAATCAATTTCTGGTTTCTCTCCCTAAAGTTTTGTGGGTTCATACTACTGTCTACTAACTGCATTCTTCTGCAATTCAGTTTGACTATCTGAAGAGTTTGGAAATTGAGGAGAAAATCAACAAGATAAAATGGTGCCAGACAGCGAATGGTGCATTGTTTCTTCTCTCAACTAATGACAAAACAATAAAGTACTGGAAGGTAACAAGCATTTCTTTTTGAATTATGTTCATGCGTTCTCTATCCCTAGATAAGCAATGCTGTATTGCATCTATAACTTTCTTACTATCTCCATATCGTATTTCCTATTTCCATCCTAGATGTTATTTTGGCAGCATTACAACTACTTAGGATGCTCAGGGATGGACCCTAAAGCCTTAAAATAAAATTCTTGCATGCGCCAAAATTTTATATCAAGTAGTTCACCTGTAGGTTAAAAAACTAGCTATTGGCCTAGAGGGCTAACCCGGCCTAGTTTAGCCCTCTCATAGGTTTGTCAGTTGGCATGTTGTTACATGTTAGCATGGGTCAAATAATATACATATTTTATTTTTGTTAACTCATTGCGAGGTACTCACCTAATAAAGCGTTCTTGTTTTCACTAGATATACTTTCTAACTTATAAGCTTACATGTTCTGTTTCTGTTTCATCCTTGTACAGGTTCAGGAAAAGAAGGTTAAAAAAATTAGTGAGATGAATATAGACCTCTCAAAAACTATGGGAAATGGTAGCTCTGCTGGTCCAAGTATACCCACTAGCCCAAAGCCATTTCTTGCAAATGGAGGATCTCCAGAAAAGTCATACTGTAATTTGAGCAATGACCTCTCTTTCCCTGTAGGAGGAATTCCCTCGCTACGTTTGCCCGTGGTAGTTGTACCTAACCTGGCTTGGTCTTTTAAAGTAACAAAGTTATTATTGTCATAATTTCTCAAATTGACATGAAAAGAAAAAATAACTTGCACTCCATCATTATCATTATTGTATAAACTTGATGAAATGTCATACTTTACTCACATCAACAGTGTGTATCCCTACGTCTATGCTGTATCACATTGAGCGCCATTCATCCAAGAAAGCTATAGCTTTTGAACTATCTGTTTTGCGTGACTGACATTTGTAATGTTCCATAATATGTAGGTTCCTAGCCAAGAGACAAGCCTTGTGGCTAGATGCCGGAGAATATATGCTCATGCGCATGACTATCACATTAATTCAATCTCAAATAACAGGTTAGTAGTTTTATTTATTTCATCAATTCTTATATTCTACAGGTTGTATGCAGATGGTTAAGTGATTTATTAGTTCTAGATTGAATATAGTTTTTTTTTATGTCTGAATCTCAACTTGTTTGTTGGTAAACTCCTCTTTCTTGGTTATTGTTTGGTGTAAAATTAGTTTTGATTTTCTCTTTTCATGCTTGTAAATTAATCCCTTAATGAAGACTGTGGCTTACCACTGATGTGCTAGCTTAGTGTGTGACCTTGTTATATCTTTACTTAGTTTATGTTTATTAGTTTCTTTTGCTCATTAATGTTCACCTGAAAAAGCACTACCTTAATACCTTTTATGGAAGACAGGGCTCTTCATAACATGGACAGAACGCAGCACCAATTCTTTGCTAAGTCGAATTAGTTTGATGAGGCTGGCTTCAGCCAGCATTCTTCTGTACTTTACTTCAGCAGACAGAACGTAGAGTCTAGAGACTAGGCTTATAGTAGAACTGTTGCGTATTTTCCTATGTAAGCTTGTTTATGGATTCGACAGTGGATGCCTTTTTTCATTTATTCATTACTGGTCATAGTCTTTTTCTTCTGAGCAGCCCCTTCATTCTAAATGTCTCATATCTGTATCAGACACTCCCTAGGAAAAAACTTTAGATGGTGTGTAGAGTAATATTCTTGCATGTAGCCTTCTTGCATTTTTAGATGGGAATGTCTCTTTCCGACCTTGTAATTCTTTGCTTTGAAAGTTTCAAGTATTCATTACGCATTATGAAAATCTGTAAATGTAGCTTCTTGGCTTTGAGCCGGTTACCACTTAAGGATTATGTTTTTCATGCATTATTATATCTCTATCTGTTCTTATCACAGTGATGGTGAGACTTTTATATCTGCGGACGATCTGCGTATAAATCTTTGGAATCTGGAAATAAGCAACCAAAGTTTCAACATTGTTGATGTGAAGCCCGCAAATATGGAGGATCTAACTGGTAAAAGTTGTCGAAATTTTAATTTGTGAACAATCTTATATTAATATTTTATGCACAAAAAAGGTTTTGAGATTGTAACTATGAGTTGTAGTACAGTAGCAGTATATTGTGTTTTTTACACCATAGCTATTAACAGTGTTGCTCAAATATTTCAGAAGAATGAAGGATGTAGTCAAGTAGAAGTGGACATTTAGGTCAGAAGTAGATATCCTTGTACTTGAGATCTGGTCACCCTCATCACATTAGATGTATTGTTTCTCTATGAAAAATTGAAGGCTTTGGATTTATTGAGTATGTTCACATTAGAATTAGTAAATAAATGTACTTTCATGTAGGAGAATGTTATTGGGCTGAACCTTCTAAACAGGGCAAGGCCGAAGAGTAGTACGCTTCTATTGTGATCCTTTTCAAAGTGCTGCTGTGTTCTAGAAGACACTCATAGGACTAGTCCTATGCTTTAGTCTACTTCTCTAAAGTACCACTGTAATCCGGAGATAAGCATGAGTCCCCCCGTATGAGCCGACTTACTTGTGCAGTCTATTCCTTTATGTTCTGTTCCATCTAGATGTACTTTGCGTACATCTAAACCCCATCCTTTGATATTTTTCCATTATGATATGTCGCAGTTGTTTTTTATTGCTTGCTTAACTTTTACCATCTTCTTACTTGCAGAGGTTATAACATCAGCTGAGTTCCACCCTACTCATTGTAATACATTAGCATATAGTAGCTCGAAGGGCTCTATCCGGCTTATTGATTTGCGACAGTCCGCTCTATGTGATACTCATAGCAAATTGTGAGTGGTCCTTTCACTTTTCCACTAATTTCTGGAATGCTTTATGTTGCAAGGTGTAACAATACAAGGGCTAGTTTACTAAGTAACTTCTGCAAGTGATGAGTTATTAAGACGCGAAACAGTAAACCAAGTTTCTTCGCTTATCCCAAGCAGAATTTTATTTACACAAACATAATCTACACCACCGTGCTGTTATTTCTAAATAATTTTATTTTTTGCTTACAGATTTGAGGAGCAGGAGGCACCTGGTTCAAGATCTTTTTTCACCGAGATTATTGCATCAATTTCAGATATCAAGTTTGGAAAGGATGGAAGGCATATACTTAGTCGTGATTATATGACTCTTAAGGTTCAAATCTTCACATCTTATATTTATACAAGTGATGGGTTCCTGACCTATTCGATAATGTATCACAAATGGATGTTAAAGATGCATGATTCTGATTGTTACCTTTTTTTATGGCTGTCTTACTTTTTTTAAATATTTACTTGTAAACGGAGAGTTCCCCTTCTGGTGATCAATTAAATTGATGATGACTCTGTCCATTTAATCGGATGGAGGAATATATTAAGTGGAACAGACTGTAAGGCTTGAAGTGGTTGCTGAAGAGTAATGAGACTAGATCGCTGAATGTCTTGCCTACTCTGATGTAGAGATGTTGTCAGTCTGCTTTAGAAGATAGCTGCATGGGCCATGGGGATAGCCTTTATAAATAGATTCTTTGTTTAAAGGGTATTGGATGTCTGGCAGAAGGACCAGGTAGAGCATTTTATGACTTACAAATTGTGGCTCTTCAATTTGTACAATGTTCTTATTTATATTGTGGAAGGCAGTTTATGGCTGTTGTTACTTATGGCATCCTAGTTTGCAATATACGTGAAGAAGGAACGACACTTCCATTGATAGGATTTCGCAGAAGTGCCCTTAACCTTAATAAATTTGAATATCCTGATTATTTGAGGATATTTCATTCCATAGTACTTTTCTCGATGTTCCTGGTGCAGTTTTGAATCAGCATTTTCTGCTCTACCGTATGTCTTGTGGCACATTATTTTTGTCTCAGTACGTCAAATATCAAATGATTTTTGCTGTCCTACTTCCATGCTTTTAGATTCTGTGGATTAACATGGTCTTTGTAAGCTGTCTTCTTTTACTTATTCGATTCTACTTTTATGTTTTCCAGCTATGGGACATAAATATGGATTCTGGTCCAGTTGCAACTTTCCAGGTTCATGAATATTTAAGGCCCAAGGTGACTGTCTTTTATCTGAAACCTTTTCAGTTATGATATGAACATAATCTGTATGTGTCATGATTGGACTTCGTTATTACTTGTTTTCATTATTGTAACTCAATAGCCCTTGTTGTTAACAGCTCTGTGATTTATATGAAAATGATTCAATTTTCGACAAATTCGAATGTTGTTTGAGTGGAGATGGATCGCGAGTTGCAACAGGTTCCTATAGGTATACATCTTCTTGATTGCTATAATTTTCTAAAACTGAGTGTAATGGGTCCAACAACTGCTGTGACACGTGATTCTAACACACTCTCTGGAATTCCAGCAATCTGTTTCGTGTATTTGGTTGTGGTAATGGTAGCAGTGAGGCAACAACCCTTGAAGCCAGCAAGAACCCTATGAGGTGTGTACTTGCTAATCAGTCTATTGACAACAGCAAGAGTGACATCTGTCATTTGATTTTTTGTTTTCATGACGGTATCGCTTATAGTAACTCTCATTCTTCTTGTCATTCTATTATCTTTTTTTAGGAGACACATCCAGACTCCTGCAAGACCTTCAAGATCTCTGGGTAGTCTTACTCGTGTTGTTCGGCGAGGTTAGTGTAATTTTTGTTTCGTTTAATAGATTACGGATCTTCAGCGTTTATTCCGTGTCTTATGCATTCTCTCAATCTCTCCTCTTGTGACTGTAATAGGAGGAGATAGTCCAGGTGCGGATGCAAACGGAAATTCATTTGATTTCTCAACAAAACTGCTTCACCTAGCTTGGCACCCAACAGAAAACTCACTTGCTTGTGCTGCTGCGAATAGTCTGTACATGTATTATGCATAATAAAGATAGTGACGATCCTAGAAAGAATTTTTTTTGTTGCCGTGCTCTCTCTTTTTGCCGCCGAGGCTTTCTCCTGCCTTCTGCACGGAAGAGTTAGAACTTTGTCTGCAACAAAATCCTCTGCTCAACGAGACCCTCAAAACTGTGGCACATTTTTCATATCGAGGGATTCAAAGATGGCAGTTGCGAAACAAATCCACGAGGAAGTAACTTATCTTTTGTTCCCAGGCGAGCAGATTAGTTCTGATTTTTTTTGTTCTTAATTTTTTTTTTTCTCTATGAAAAAAATGTAGTCTCTGTTCTTAAATTGTGATCGTCGAAGAAAAGTGTGATTGTAGTTGTTGTCCTCCTTCAACCGGAACAAAAAACTGTTCCATACTGGTAGGGTTTGAGATCAATGCGGGTAGAGGAAAGCTTATGTTGTGTTTTAAGTTACATTGTTCTCAATTATATACCATCTGACTAAGAAAGATATAGGGTCTTTTTCTCAAATCTAAGAAGAAAAATGAAAAGAGTGACTGTTATTAATTTAACATCCATTTTCGTCGACATATACTTCCAGTTGTGGGAATTGTATTAATGAACCAACAATTTTAAGGCCTTTGTTTAATTCTTTTTTAAATTAAGATTATTTTTGAATTCTCTGTAAGCTTCAGTAGTTTCAGTTATTTGATAGCTAGTCTTGCTCTCCGAGTTTTCGATTGAAGTCTTCACCTTGAACTCAAAGGTTGTTTTTCTTCTTCTTCTTCTTCTGCATAATGTAGTATGAACGAAAACTATGCACACTACACATTGCTGGTGATGTTGGTTATTTTGGTGTTTTGGGTTTGATTGGTGGTGTTAAGGTAGTGTTTTACAAATTAGACTGAAATTATGGATGATTCGTTGCAATCTTTCTCTGCTGCATTTATGTGTTGCTATAAGCAAACTGATTTCTCCATGAATACTCGTTTATATGCTCAAAGTAACTACAAGAAGAACTAGTAATCAATCAATTACGTCAAGTTTGTTGTATTCCTCCTCACCAGAGATTGCCTTTTCCATTACACTTATAAGGTGTAAATTTGCAAAAATCAGAATCCTCCAGAAACACTTTCACCATATTCTTCGAAAACCCGCTAACCATTGCCATTGGAGTTGATTGAAGGTTTCAAAATACAATTACATCCGTTTTCTCTAAACTTGATCACTTTCCCCAGCTGAGACATATGAGTGTGAGGGGTATAGTACCCGGAACTGTCAGGGTCACGCGAATACCCGTCAAAGAATGTGCACAAAATCGAACTCATTGTCAAGATCACAAGAATATTAGCGGATTTGACCAAGATGGACTATTTTGAGGCCTACGTTAACGTTAGGAATAAAACAAGAACAAGTGGGGGCCCAAGCCCAACGAGTTACATTTGTGGTGGTTATAGACGATTCGTGGATCCTGTAGTAGACTATCGTTATTAGACCATAACTAACATCTACCATCAAAAGCCTCAGCTTATTTCAGAAAGAGAGAGCCAAAACCAACATCTTTCCATTTTTCTCAATCTCCAATGGCGCTTCTTCCAAAAGCGGTTCGATTAGCTCAAAGATCAGCTGGTTTTCACACAACATTACCATCACTCTATGCATCAACATCAACAACATCACCAGCTGCATATCAGAAACCAACAGCACCAGCAATAGGAAGTGGTGGGAAAGCAGCAGAATTCGTTATATCAAAAGTAGATGATCTAATGAATTGGGCAAGACGTGGATCTATATGGCCAATGACTTTTGGTTTAGCTTGTTGTGCTGTTGAAATGATGCATGCTGGTGCTGCTCGTTATGATTTTGATAGATTTGGGATTATTTTTAGACCTTCACCAAGACAATCTGATTGTATGATTGTTGCTGGGACTTTGACTAATAAGATGGCTCCTGCTCTCAGAAAGTATATATCTATCTATCTATCTTTTTTCCCCCTTTTACCTCATTCATTGCTGTGTTTAAAATGTTATTTTTTTGATTGAAATTAGGGTTTGATTTGGGAATTTGGATGAGTTTTAGAGGAAAATGAATCTAGGGTTTTGATTGTTTTGTTTGGATGTAGTCTGGGGTTTGTTTTGTATAGGTTTTTTGATTGGTAACTTGGAGGTTGTTTTGTTCAGCGTGAATTTAGGGTTTACTTGTTTATTCAATTTGATTTTGTAACTAGGTTAGTGTTTATGACAGAAAAAAATGATTCACATGGGATTGGTTAGAGGTTAAGATCATATGATCTAGAACTGGATAACTATTGAGCTAATTTAGAAAACATCGAAGGGACAAATTTGTCTAGTTCGGCAAAATCATGGTTAGGAGAGGGAAATTTTGTGTGTGTGTTTTGCTTGTTAATTTATGTTGTAGACTTGTAGTTTGAGGATATGTGTTTTCCTGATTTGATGGTTTGTATTGCGTAGCTTATTGGGTATGTTACATTAGTTATGAGTGCTATTAGAGTTGGAAAGTTGGTCGGAGAAGTCGATGAAGATTTAAAAATGACTTTTTGAGTTTGGTTATTAATGCTATTGCAATGCGACAGTGTTTCTAATAAGTCTCTGAAATTTGTTTAAGACTAATCCCTTCACAGAATTAGTGCTAGTAAAGCTAAATTTGCGGTAAAGCACAGTTTCATTCCTTGCTGAAATGATTGAATCATTTTGATGTATGTGTTGATAAGTGCCAAGTGAAGTGTGTTTTGAATCATTTTGACTTATGGTGCGTTTGCAACATGTGTACTCTATGCACACTGCACAGGAATGAATGATGGGCATGTTACTGCAAAAGACACACTTGGACCTCCATTTTATCTTACATTTGTACGAGGCAAAGTCTCCAAGTTCGCATCTCTAATGTTGGAAATGTAGCAGATTCATTTCCATTTGATTCACAATGGATGGTTTGTTTTGTTTTAATACATCTAGTAACTTCTCATTATGGTGCCACTGCTGCCATGTCCAATGTCATTGTTGCAGTCACCATAGCTACCATAACCACCGCCACTACGACTACCACTACCACATGCTTCCACCCCCATATCTACCACCAAGTTTCCATGAAAGAGGAAAAAAAAAGCTACAAATGCCCTAATAGAGGAAGTTTAGATAAATTTGAAAGAATAAATGTGTTGGTTTGGTGTTCACAGTGGGAGAAATTTTGTCGCTGTCGCTGATGTTATACCTAATATGGAAATGTCAGTTATGGACCTTTGGTGCAGCTATGGTTCTTAGAATTATTTGGAATGCGGATGTATGGAAGTTAAAGGTTAGAGGTATACGGAGGTGCTCTGTATCAACTAAGATTTACTTTTTAATTCTTTTTTCATAATTGAATTTATCTATCTTTTTGATGAGGGAATTTGAGGGCTGGATGACTTTGCATGATAAGTAGTGGCTTCTTATTTTTGTGTTGATTGAATGTAATTGGAGTTGTGTTCATCTAGTTTTATATTAGGAATTAGAGCTTTGGAAATTAGCAATCCATGGTAAATTCAAGGTTTGCTAGTTCATTCACTTTGTGAGTGCTCATAAGCTGCAGAATAGAACATTTTGAGCTAATTCAAGGTTTGCTAGTTCATAGTTTGACTGCACAACCATGATTACTAGAGGAAGCTTCTTTGTAAATTTTTCTTGGCTTATTGAGTTAGGGAGTTGTTTAGAGAGGTATACACTGATTTACAATGCGTTTTAGACCCCTTATGGATCTTATACTAACATAACTAAATAGGAGAGTTGTGGGAGTAGTAAATAATTTCTTATTCACTTAGAAATTGGAACAAGACTTGAGTTTGAACCCCGAAGATGACAAATTTGGTCATCATTTTCACAAAGGTTCATATAGTAGATGCATGAAGAATGCAAAGAGACACATGATTTACATGGTTCGGTCATTAATGAGAACCAAAGATTCACGGGCGTAGGTCTTATTAATGGTCAAACCATGTAAATCCCGTGTCTCTTCACATTCTTCTTGCACCTTCAATTAGGTTTGAACTTTGTGAAGCTCTGACCAAATTTGTCATCTTCAACCCCTTATGGGTATTTATACTACTTTTGCAAATATGATAGCGATGTGTGAAGGATGCACACACGAGAAGTCAAGAGGCATGCCAACTGTTGCATGTTCATTTTGGCCACTCTCTAGATTTTTGTACCAATTTCAGCAGTTTTATCTGTCAATACCTCATCTGTACAAGGGTATACATGTATGCTGTTGCATACTAGAATATTGGAGTCTATGTGTCAACATATTCCAAATCTTTTTGCTTATTTTGTTTGTGTGATAGTATATAATGGTCATTGACGTTGTATATTCTGTAAAAGACATACAAACTACCACCATACAGATTGTGGAATTTGATTTTGAGAAATGTGTTAATGTTGCCTCTTGAGACAATGGAAGACAATTTAAATGTGTCCGTATGGTGTGCAGAAAGAGGGACAGTCAGTGGCTAATGATTTACCTAATATGGAAATATCCACTAATATTCTTAGAGTTGTTTGGATTATGTACACAGGGGTGCTCTTTGCTCAGCGTCAAATCCTAGGATTCTAGGCTTGTTTATTATGAGATTTGAGTAGCAGTTTAATAGTTTGATAGTTGAATGTACAAAGGCAAAAAACTTGGTGTGATACAGTTTTACCAGAGCTGAAATCATATCCATTCCTTGTAGTTCATCTACAGACATATATGCAATCAAACAAATTCAACTGGAGGATGTTAATATAACATGCTTTGAGCTTTCTGCAGGGTGTACGATCAAATGCCTGAGCCTCGTTGGGTTATCTCCATGGGTAGCTGTGCCAATGGTGGTGGTTACTACCATTACTCCTACTCTGTAGTTCGTGGTTGTGATAGGATTGTTCCAGTTGACATATACGTCCCAGGTTGCCCTCCAACAGCCGAGGCTCTGCTTTACGGAATCCTGCAGTTGCAGAAGAAAATCAACAGGAGGAAGGATTTCCAGTTGTGGTGGAACAAGTAAGTGTATCACTACAACCAGTTGGTGGGTAACAACTCCATGTGCTGCCAATCAGAACATTTCATATGAGAGGGTTTGATTATGCTTATTGTTGAAGAAATAAAATCTTTCTTTGGAAGAACTTTGGATATCCTGTTTGTTTGAAATTGTTAAAAACTCAGGGTCTTGTAAATTATTAGCTCTGGGATTTCATAAGAT
Source organism: Papaver californicum (assembly GCA_023531435.1). Classification (NCBI taxonomy): domain Eukaryota; kingdom Viridiplantae; phylum Streptophyta; class Magnoliopsida; order Ranunculales; family Papaveraceae; genus Papaver; species Papaver californicum. The sequence continues at coordinate 1,209,065 of JAJJMC010031477.1, read as the reverse complement.
GTAATTTTGTGGCTGTCCTTATGCTTGCGTCAATATTCTTGTTAGTTCCCCTATTATTTTATCTTTCCCCTATTATTTCATGAGATGATGCATGTTTACTGGAGGTTTCCATTCAAAACATGATAAAGATAAGCTGGACTTCCATCATTACTAACAAATGAGTTGGTGAAGTAGCAGATATTAAGTGTAGCTCTAACGTTGATGGTGTGTGAACCATTCAATTTTAGCAGTGGCAGACTTGATTTTTGTCGAACATTCCAACAGAAGTTGTCAGATCAGAAGAAGTTCGAAACCTACGTAACCTGCCATGAGCCTGCAACTAAAAAAAAATGATGCAGTCCAAACTTTTGCAGTTGCACTGTGAGCTCAACGCCTGATAGCTTTGGAATTTTGGTGATCCAGTCGTACTGTGTGAGTTTGGTACGGGAGTAGAATTTTGGACTGTCATACACTGAAGTCTGAAGCTAAACGCCCAATGCTATCTTGGGATCACATCTTGTATTATAGCTGGATCTAACGATTCTAATAACGTACGTCAGTGTACCAGTTACAGGATTCTAATCTCATAAGCACTAGATATCCTACTTTCTCTTCTCCAATTACTATCAATCGCACAAACAAAATGATACAATGCACCCTCCTTATTAGCGTGTGTTCTCCGCTGATGGTGACTTAAAAGAGTCCTAACAATTCTTGGATCATGGCCTTCCACCCGAGAAGCTTCACCATCTTTTGTTTTATCAACCAAAGTTATAATAGGGTTTAAAAAAACATTTCTTTTAGGCTTCTGAAAGGGATTTGTCCTCCCCTGAGCAGGGCACCACGGCCACAGCCGTATAATATCGCAAACAAAATGTGATCTAGCGTGGTGGAGTCGATCGCAACAAATATCAGCTGTGCCAGTTGGAGCCCGCCCCAAGTAATGTAAGAGTGGGCTCATATAAACATCAGTAAAATATCCTTAAATACCATCCGTATCCTTTTTCTAGGGTTACTTTATTAACGTCTCTTCCTCCTCTCTATTCTCTCTCTTTTTCACTCTCTTCCTCTACTTTCGCCTTCTCCTCCACATTCCACTCCAAAACAACCACAATGGCGGAAGAACCTCAATTCGCCTCCACCAGGCCTTCCTCCGACAACAACAAGCGAAAGTATGAAGACTCATCGCCACCACCACCAACTTCCACCGGTCCACGCCGTCCAACTGGTTTCTCAGCACCAATTATCTCCTCCGTTTCACCACCAGATTCTACAAACCCTAATAATAATAATAATAATAATAATAATCCAACTTCTTACAACAATGTTCCACCACCTTCTGATGAAATCCAAATTGCTAAACAAAAAGCTCAGGAAATCGCTGCTCGTCTCTACAGTAGCGCTGAGGCTAAACGTCCGAGGAACGAAAACGGTACTCCAATTGATGATCCTAATGATGTTCCTCCTAGTAAAGGCGGTTTCTCTTCTCCTCTTTCATCAGGTTTGATTCTCTCACTTTTTCGGTTTTTAGGGTTTCTGATTTTGACTTTATTGACCTGATTTTGACTTGACTTATGTGTGTGTGTGTTTATTTAGAGCATTCGTCGTACAGGAGTAGTGGATTTAGTAATTCAGCTTCACAAGTAGGAAGAATGTCGTCGCCAGGGTCCATGCCAGTTTCGTATGGATTTCAAGGTTCGAGTAAGAAGATTGAGATACCTAATGGGAGAGTTGGTGTTATTATTGGTAAAGGTGGTGAAACGATAAAGTATCTTCAGTTACAATCTGGAGCTAAGATTCAAGTAACTAGAGATATGGATTCTGATCCACATTCGCAGACTAGACTTGTTGAACTTATGGGGACCTCGGAGCAGATTAGTAAGGCCGAGCAGTTGATTACTGATGTTTTATCTGAGGTAATACAATAACTTAGGTTGATATTTTTCTACTTTTTTATTTTGTCCAATTGTATTAGGTTGATATTTTTCTACTCTTTTATTATTATTTTGTCCAATTGTATTAGGTTGATATTTTTCTACTCTTTTATTATTATTTTGTCCAATTGTATAATGTAGTTGCTGATAGTATGTCGACGGTTTGAGAGTAAGGATAAACCATATGGATTTATTACTAGAACAATTAAGGTTCTTGCCAAATTTCTTGTATGCCATTGTATGCTTATGGCTTGTTATTACTTGTCTCTGTGTGTTTTCAATCAATCAAGCAGGCTGAAGCAGGAGGTTCTGGTCTAGTATCAAAGAGATTCACGGGACCAGCTGGGGCTGGGGCAGGTCAATTTCAAATGAAAGTTCCAAACAACAAGGCAAGTTAGATCTCTGCGTTGCGCAAGATCATTCACTTTAGTTAGCTCTATCTGGATGTTATAATAAGGCTGGATTTACAGGTTGGTTTGGTCATTGGCAAAGGGGGAGAGACAATAAAAAGTATGCAAGCGAATTCAGGAGCTCGTATTCAGGTGAGATATGTTAAACCATTTGCGGGTAAAAGAGTAATTGAACAAACATCAATTGTGCTTATCATGCTTTCCTACTGCTGATTTGCTTAGTACTCTCATCTTTTGTATCTTTTACTTTATGGTCTGTAGTATTTTGCATAAATTTGTTTTACAAACTATCATGTTGCCTTTTCTTGTTCCAGCTGATTCCATTGCATCCACCTCCTGGTGACACATCAACAGAAAGGACTGTGTACATTGATGGTACAGAAGAACAGATTGAAGCTGCAAAACAATTGGTCAATGAAGTCATAAGCGAGGTATGTTTTGACCTCCTCATCAATAATTCTACTGCAGCAACTTATTGTATCAGTTTATAGATCCACCATGATAACATGATTGATGAATGTGTTTAGAGTGGTCAGTTAGTTTTATGAATGCATTTGTAGTCAAATATATTCCTTTATTTGTCTGTACAAAGTATCTTAGCCAAATATTCTAGCATTCTTCGGGATATGTGTGCACTTTCTGGAACTACAGGTTTTCAGTTTCAACTAAAATCATTCTGGGTCCTCAAGAAGGTTTGTTGCTGCTTCTGAGTTACTAATCTATAATGTTGGTGACTCAATTATACTATTTCTTTCTTTCTATTCTTCTAATTCGGTCAATCTTAAATCTTATTGAAAAACTCATCCCAAAAATTCTCCTTCTTCAATCACCTTAACATATACTATTTAAGCACTATATCAAGCTTGTTCTTAAATAGATTTTCTGTTTTTGACTGTACAGTATCTGTATGTTCCTCTTTATATGTTGAAATTGTTACCTTTGTTCGGTTGTAAACAAATATTGATTGTCCGTTACAAAGGATGTTGTGTTTCAAGAATTTCAAGGAAGCTTATATGTTGTGTTTCAAGAATTTCAAGGAAGCTTATAATTATTAGTGGACAGGGTCTGATCTGTCAATTCAGATATTTTGTATATAAGGATTATGCTTGTTAGTTCGTATCATTATTATCTATTTCTGATCTGAGTGTTCTCGAACTTTGGAGATTGCAGTTCTTTTATGTCCATATAACTGTATATCGAGGAAGTATACATGAGTTTCTATAGTATAATTCTGTTTAGATAGATTGCTAGACCTTTGTGCTCACTCTTTTAAATTCTTTTAACTCAGTATCATCCGGTGGAAAAGTCATATATGGCATAAAGTACTGATGAATAATTATTAGATGAATATATGTTGTGTACATACTGTATAGGTTGCTAGAATATTTGGGATTAGCTTTTCTTGGTAGATCCTTCAAACAGGTGTACCAGCAGCTCACAATGTCTCTATGGTGGGTGAATCTTGTTTCCCGGGTAACTGCTATCTATCTGTGGAAGGAAATGAAAGATGTTATGTTGATGGCCATGTTTGTAAGTTAGATTTGTGTCATCTTCAGGTTCTCAGAAGAGGTTACAAGATTTATTATTGGTTAGCAATTCTATTCTGCTGGAGATATTTATGTTTGAAATAAGCCTTTAGGTTTGGTTCACTAATTATTACCGCAATATATTGTGCTTACTAACTTAAATCGAATTAGAAGGTGTTAATCAGAACTGGTATGACTTGGGAAACTATACATCTTATCAGGCTCTTCTAGGATTTGGCAGAAAGGGTAGTTTTTGTTTTTTGTATTCCAGTTCATGATTTTGTCTTCTAGGATTGAGTTCTTCTTGATATCATGGTTGCACAATGTCATTAACATACTATAATTTCTGCGACCATATTGGTCTTATTATTTGCTTGTGCATTTGTATGGTGTTTAAGTTGGGTGGGTTTTAGGAGTTTATTAGTGTATTACGATATTTTCATTTAGATTGTTGACTTTTTGTTTGGTCCATCATCCTGCACCATTCTCTTATTTTGGAACTTGGCTATATCAACTAAATACACCGTCAAAGCTTCTTATTTACTGTTACTTCCTTTTCTTGATAACTTCTGTATAGTCTCCAATCGGAATTATGAATAAAACATGAATAAAATGTGATGTGATATGCTGGCTCAGAATTCCTTTGCTTCAATATGCAATAGTTTTTGTATACCTTCTCTTTGTAAAGTGCTTGGATAGCTCTTGCCACTATTCTTTGGTACCCATTCGCTTCTAGTAGGGAAGGGATGAGCATCTGCAGGCGTAAACCGAATAATTCACTCCAGTGCGGTATGTAGGCGCTTTACCCCTCTCGATATGAATATATATACTGTGGAAATCCTCATCTGGGTATTCCTTTTCACCATGTCCATGTTTCTTTATGCCTACTATACTTATCTCTTGTTTATACTCCGTTATCAACTTATCACTTGTCCTGAGAAAACAAAATGACTGTTGTTTCATATCAATTAAAGATATGTGCTTGTTGTGGCCGTGTATATGTATGCTGTGTTTTGTTGCCTATATGTTGTCTATTCCAGGTAAAAATTCATATGATTAAATGTTCATATGCTTAAAAATATCTTTGCAGAATCGTGTAAGGAATTCTTCAATGGGTGGAGGGTACTCTCAGCAAGGTTACCGCCCTCCTCGACCTCAATCAAGTTGGGGTGGTCCACCTGGCCCCCAGTCTCAACAACCCGGATACGGCTACATGCAACCTGGAGCATATCCTGGTGCCCCACCTCCTTATTCTCAGTCAGGTTATGCTGGGTATCCACCCCAACCATCTTCAGGATGGGACCAAAGTTCTGCTCCACCAAGTCAACAAACAACACAGGGCAGTGGATACGACTACTACAATCAGCAATCTCAGCAACCACCTCACGGTGGCTCTGGACAGCCAGCAGCTCCTACTTACGGCCAACAACAAACGTCTTATGGGGAATCTGGTTACGCTCAACCAGCTGGTGGTCAGCAAGGTTATCAACAGGAGGATTATAGTGGAGGTGGTTATCATGCACCGGCCTCTCAAACTGGGTATGGTCAACAACCAGGGTATGATCATTCGCAAAGTTATGGTTCAGCACCTGCTTATGGAACTTCGGCTCAAGATGCAGCTGCACCTGCATACGGAGCAGCCCAGGGTGCCCCTACTCCTGCTCAGCAGCCCCCTCCTGTGGGTGGAACTGAATATGCTGGTCAGCAGTCTAGCAGCACCACCGCAGTAAGCTACCCATCTCAGCCAGGTTATGGAGCACCCCCAACTTCCCAACCAGGTTATGGAGGTCAGCCACCAGCACAAACTGGATACCCTCAGTCTAGCTATGGACCACCTGCAGGACAAAAGCCACTGCCACCTGGTCAAGCAGCTTATGGTCAGTCCCAACCACCTTCAAGTGGCCAAGGAAGTGGGTATGCTCAAACTGCTCCTGCGCAAGCAGGATATTCACAGCCTCCAACCTCTACTCAGCCAGGATATTATGGTGCACCAGCTGGGACCCCACAGGCAGGTTACGGAACACAACAGCAGGCATATGGAGAGGCTTATGGGGGTTATTCACAGCCTGCCCCTGCATATCCAACCGACAGTAGCACCGGCAATGGTCATGGGTCCTATGAATCTTCAGCACCAGGTGGTGCCCCGCCTGCACCACAGAGCGGAGTTGCAAAGGCCTCACCTCAAAGTTGAAGGTCTGGTCTAATCTTGTAAGTGCTTAGATTTTTCATTAGTTTTTTGTTTTTTTGTTTGATTTGTATTGTTTTACTGGATATGAATTTGTTGGGAGATTTTTAGATGAATGATATGTTTCAGCCATCAGCCATGGATGTTACTTGTCGTGGCATTTGATGATTATTATTCTCGTGGCTTTTGTTTGCGTTGTATTCTGCGTTTTTGGTTTTACATGTTATGTTTTTTTTTTTTCTTCTCATTCTAGGTCTCATATAAGTTATACCAACAAAAAGATTACGGCTTCAAAATTCAAAACCCAAAACATCAAGAAACAGGTTTACACCTAATCCCCTAAACTCTTTTTAGTACATGCACATAGTAAGCTACTTTTGCATTACTAACGAAATGCACAATCATACAAGATGATAGGTTTGTGCTTTGTAGTGATGGAGGAGGAGACATTGATTAAGTCCCCACACGGTACTATCAATCTAATCAGACCACCACCAAACCCTAATGCTAAACACGTACACAATGTCGTTGCACGTGGGATCAAACTCAAGATACTTGGCTTATGTACAATTATTAGGTATAAGGTTTCATGTCAAACAGCTAATCTCAACCACCTTCAATTAGGGCCCCTATTTGACTGAATCATTGCACTAGTGGATAGATAGTGTGTGATCACTGTGATGTTGATTCTGCTTCTTTATGGTGGAATTAAGTAATATGATTATGGATATAGACTTCCTAAAAGATGTTCCAGGAAATTTCCTGTAGGAATTTTATTTTCCTAGAAGTCACATATAGGTGATCTGCAATGCAAGGGGACAGTACCAAGGAGCAAGACCCAAAATGATTATAACAACCAAAATACTCTTCCGTCTTTTAAAAAACGATAGTTTTATAAATAAGTTACCTCCGTTTCAGAAAAAAAGTTACTATCACTTTTTTAAATTGACCTATTTTAAGGCTAAAATAAAAAGTGATAGTAATATTTTTTTAAAAACGGAGGGAGTATTACAATAATACTAATCAGACTTAATTTTATTGGGTCTAGATAAAGCTGAATGATGTGGCCTTTAAAAGTTCACAAAATTACTAATTCAATTTTTCGACAAACATGCCACTTCTTTTTCCTTTCTTCTTTCCAAGTGCAGCTCGCTAGTTAGTAAGGTTAGATTTGGAGAGGAGAATATTGTGGTTTGGTTTACCGTAAACATAAGGTTTGTTGTTTGAATGGCAAAAAAAAAAAGAACTATTGCAGTCACAAAGGAGCTACTGCTTTCCTCTGTTATTAATCACTAACCCTTAATAGCCTTATTGTACTTCATTCGGTTTTGTTAGGTTCTTCGTAAAGAAGAAGTGAATAGCCATGTGAGATTGATCACCTTGAATAGAAGAAGTGAATAGCCATGTGAGATTGATCACCTTGAATAGAGCCCGTCAATTTACTGTCATCTCACCGCAAATTTACATTCTTCATTGTTAATCCCTTATTAATTCACTAGTTTGTATTTGCTTGAGATCGATTCATTGATTTATTTACTAGGTTTTCTGCTAGGCGAATCTCTAGAGCAGTGGAAGATAGATGATTTCCATAGAGTTGAACAAATCATATTCTTGTTAGATTATGTTGGATTTAATTCGCTCAAATTTCGCGATCATTATTACTGTTGGGATCAATCTAATAAGTTTGAGCTATTTACTTTGGACCAAATTAAAAGATATCAATTCAAAATAGTTGAAATTTTTTTCTTTTGGTCGCTTAAACATATTAATGGATACGAAGCTTGAATATATTTTTGGAACAGTAATCGCCAATTGAGCACAGACTCCTTATCGCAGCTTATCTTCAGTGGACCAAGCAAGCATTATTGGCTAGTATGTGAAGTGTAGAAGTCAATCTAAAAACAATAATCTGATGAT
>JAJJMC010031477.1:1160648-1197044 GCA_023531435.1 Papaver californicum | reverse complement strand
CTTAGCTGCCATGTTATCCGATACGAAGTTTACAGAGAATTATATTAAGACTAATAGAGAAAGATTGAAGAAAAGATATGGATTAATTATTGATGGACTAAGAAAAGCTGGGATAGAGTGTTTAGAAGGAAATGCTGGATTATTTTGTTGGATGAATTTAAGTCCATTTTTGAAGAACTCGACCAAAGAAAGCGAATTGATTCTTTGGAATTCAATGGTGAATGAAGTGAAATTGAATATATCACCTGGCTCATCTTGTCATTGTGATGAACCTGGTTGGTTCCGAGTTTGTTTTGCTAACATGGGTGAAGAAACATTACAAGTAGTATTCAAGAGAATTTATAAATTCATGGAAACTTATCAAAAAGAAGCATGAGAACCCAACACAATTTATTCATATATTTTTGTATTCATATTTATTGATTCTTTAGATGAAAAAAAAAATCATCTCCAATAGAATTATTGTATTATAATTGTTAATTAAACATATCGAGTATTCTTTTTTTATAATTGGCATACCAGACTCCATTACTGATAGTCCTAGATAAGTCGAGGTCGCTCGCTACTCGCGAGAGCCATTTTTTTTAGCACCTATTTCAAATATCATGTATCCCTTTGGTTGCAGTTTAGTTCTCCATATATTGGTTTTTATTTAGTAAATTTTAAACCTTAGCTCACCTTTGGCTTCTCTCTTTTTGTGTGGTGTATGTGGATACCTAGCCAGTTAAGCAGTTTAGTTCTTAGCGTTAGCGGTTTCCTCTGCAGAGTTTTCTGTAACCTTAAGCTTCTATCTTGCATCAACCTTTAATTCATATAATTATAAGTGCTTTCCTATAATGAATATCCTAGCTTATAATTGTCTAGGAATTAACCAACCTACAACAGTCCAGCATCTAAGAGGATTGGTCTCTCTTTATAATCCCAGTATCCTTTTCCTTTCTGAAACCTTAGCTAATGAAAGTTATATGATGGGCTTAGCACAATCTCTAAAGTTCCAAAATCACTCCATTGTTCCTAAGATTGGAAGACTAGATGGACTATGTCTAATGTCAAACAATAACCTCAATGTTTATTTGTTACTTCAGTCCCAAATTAGTTACATTCATGTATTTATTACTCCTCCAGAGCCTGGGAAATCCCGGTTGTGCACCAACATCTACGGCCTACCACACCCCGACACGAGGAAAGACCTCCGAGAAGACTTTCCAACAATCTTCCCAACATTAATCCTGCTATATCCCGGGTATTGTTAGGAGATTTCAACGACATAATGGATCAATCGGGAAAAAAGGGGTGAAGACGAGTAACTTATGCAAAATCTCAACATTTCCTCACAATGATACACCAAAAGGGATTTATTATCTGGGATTCCGAGGGGATCTATTCACATGGACAAACAATCTACTGAGGCAGGATAATATATTGAAACGCCTGGATAGATCCCTAGCAACTCAACACTGGCGCATCGCCAACGCCCATGCAGGAGTTACTCATATCCCAAGGGTAGCTTCTTATCATGCCCAAATCTTACTACAAACAAAACAATCAACTAGAAGAGAACAAAGAACTATAAATTTGAACATTGTTGGCTCACTCACACATAACTCAAGCAAGTGATGGACTCTGCATGGATCCAACAAAATGAAATGAGACCTTCTCTAGACCTACAACTTAAACTCATCACAACCATTCAAACTCTTACCGAATGGAATAAAGAAATTTTTGGCCAACTCGCTATAATATCAAGAAATCAACAACACAAAAAAAGATAACGCAATGTCAATGTGCTACCCAACAAGAAAATGAGTTGGCGTACTGGTAATAAATCCTACGAACTTGAAAATGGATTAAGTTGCTGGAGAACCTCTCAATTCTAAAGAACTTTGAACTCGATCATTATGTGGATAGAAAATTAACACAATAGTTCCCACTAACTTTGAATTCGATTATGTTATGCACAAAAATTCAACATAACAGTTAGCATTAATATAAAAGCTTAAACGAGCTTCAAACTCGATCATGTTGCCACCGAACTTTCCTGGCAACAATTTCGACGATCTTTGACCTCGAACATGTTGTTGAAGAATACTAAGGAAACAATTTTGACGTACTATGATCTCGAACATGTTTCCAACGAACTATTCAGGAAACGATTTCAACAGATGTGATCTCGACATGTTTCCAACGTACTATTCAGGCAACAACTTCAATGAACTATGATCTCGAACATGTTGCCAACAAAAAAATTTAGGCAACTAAATTATAGTAGCTGGCACATGCGGTTGGAACGTAGACAATCGAACAATTTTAACAAACACTTAGGCAGCGGTTCCAACATAATTTGGACCTGATGATCATCCTGACAACAATTTCAATGATCTTTTAACTCCATCTTTTGCTATGGACCTACCGTCATGGAAACAATTTCAATTATCTTTACAGTGATCCATCGCCGTGACTTTTTCAGGCAACAGTTTCTACGAACTTCGAACTGCACTGGTTACTGTCGACTGCATCCAGAATCCTTTTTCCCGAACACGATTAATTCCGACTTTTTGTTAAACTCTTCTCGTATGGGAAAACACGTTTTTTTCACTCGTTACCCTGTAATTGGTGCCAAAGATGTTTGGGAAAAGACGTATCTTCACCTCAAACAATCTCAATAATTATGGTGATATAAAATATGGATAACACATGAAATAAATACAAATAAATATAAGATTTAATTTGGTTCGGCGAGTTATGCCTTCTCCACGGATGAATCCCCTTAGGGAGATGGATTTTATTAATTTCAGGATACAATGGTATGTTTTATGGTTGGAAGAGATAATTAAGATCTATCGATGGTGCCTTATAGGGTTTGCTAAATATCCCTCTTTTTTTGGTTTTCCCTTGCTTCATTTTTTAGGGATGAGAAATCCTCTATTTATAGAGTTCCGAATCTCTAAAAAAACCCTAATTCTAATATAAACTTTATGTGTAGTAATTTGTCCAACAAAATATCTAGAACTTTCCAAAAATTTACCTTTGTTGACTTGGTCAGCATACTATCCAAAATCTTTCAGAATCTTCTTCTAAGGTTCCGGTATTGAGATGGTGGAAACGGTCAAACTGACATAGTCCAATAAAATTGATTGGCGGACTTCGACTTTGGCTAGTGGGCTTTGAATGACAGACCTGGTTGGCATACTGGGTTTATTGGACGACTAGCAGAACGAGCTGACTAGCTGGTTAGCAGAATTAGCTGGATGATTGGTTTGCAAAATGGCTTCAACGGCTCTGGTCAACAGATATGCGGCTCGACTCATTGATCGACAATGGCTGGTGAAAATGGCCGCCAACAATTACCGTCAGAAATGACGGGCGAAGTTATCGCCTGCAATTACTACCGCAGTTGGCCGCCAAGACTGGGCCGGACGAATTGGAAAACAGAAGAGTCAGACGAAAGGTCGATAATAGGCACTTAATGTTGACCGTTGACCGATAGTTGCCTTTAACTTCTAATTAACTTTGACCATCAATTAACCAGCTGGTAGACTGGGATAACTGACATATTTGGATTGTAGCTAGAAGGTAGCCCAAACAACACTACGGCCAATACGAGGCAATTTTACATATGGTACATACAACAACTTTACCCCAAAACCCATAAAATACCTTCTTTTTTCTTTGCTTTTTTTTCTTTTGTGCGCATCTACATATTAATGTATACATGTGTTCGTGCGAAATATCTATTAAGCTAAATTTACTACATACTAAATGAACAAATAATGCAAGATTATCAAGTCCAAATTTGGTAGAGATTAAGAAACAGACATTTGATTAAGTCCCCACACGGTACTATCAATTTAATCAGACAACTACCATGCACACCCTGATCCTCACCACGTACACAATGTCCTTGCACGTGAAATACCAAAATCAAGAGATATATACTTACGAGGTTATGTCCTACTAATAAACTCATTCATATCATACAGCTAATGTTTCACAACAACCATCTTCAATTAGTATCACTATTTGACTGAATCATGGCAAAATTTATTAGATATAGGATATGTGGTCACTCTGATGTGGATACCCGTCTGATATTGATTCTGCATCTTTATGGTGGTGGGATTGAATAAGATGGGTCGTAGATAGCTAGATATAGTCTTCTCTCTAGTATTAGGGTCTCCCTAGATGATCTTCCAAGAAATTTCGACAAGGAATTTTCTACTACGTTGCAATAGAGCTGACCTACACTGCACAAGCACTGTACGATTTAAAGACCACCGCACTGTAAGATCTATTTTCTGATTTTAAACCACAAAATGACATCACTTTTGATGTTATTGATCATGCATGATTCCTCGATACCCCTTTTGATTTAAACAATACGAGTGTTTGAACCTTCCAGGCATCTGATCATAAAATAAATTATGAAATGATTTCGTTCGGTAGGCTGTTGTTATATGGTCTATTTCCTTTATTTTGATCCAAAAGACAAAATGGTAATAATGTTAACGGATAGAGACTTGTACCCGTGTGAGCTTAGCCATACGTACGTAAAGGTACAGCTCGTACATGTACGTATAGTTGACACCGCCATAAATTCAATTATCATGCTACATTTATGTGTTAGCGCGTATTCGTGTGCAATTATGATCATGGGTGGACCGACCAAGAAAATTGTTTCAAAACCTTAATTAAGTAATCATTAATTAAACTCTCACTGAAATGTCAGTGAGTTATCCATAGATGTTGGGGTTCACAGCTCGTGTTTATACACAAGTACACGCTGTTGTGTACATTGCTGAGCACTGGCTAAGAATATTAGGTAGTACTCCAGACATACTTAATTAAGTTCTTCTGTCAATAAATAATGCTTAGTTAACCCCTTCATTAGCTTTTGTAGAATATTTACTTGTTGTGTTTAAGGGTGTTTATCAAGAAGTACTGCATTAATGCAAATGCACATAATTGAGCTTCTCACAATGTCAAGATTCTTTATAGTCATTTCACACGTACACATGACATATATCCATCAAAGCACACTTACACACACATGAATGTCTCGCGCTGGTGGATCCATGAATGCATGCATGCCAAAATGCTAAAAATTTGGCGGTGACAATGACTCAATGTTCATAGTATTTGGTAGGATTATATAGATATGGGAATGTGAAGGTTTGGGTCACGGAATGTCGATCACTACCTGAAATACTATTGTTGGTGTTTTTTTTTATAATTGATCCTAACCGGACTTGACGCTAATTTCATGGCATTTGATCGAGTGATATTTATATTTATCTGGGTTTGCATTTACCAAGTGCCATGATATACTATTATTATTATTAACATTATCCTCTTTAATTTATATAATGTGCTATCTGGTTCCAGCAAACTAGGAATTCATGTGCCGAAGAGAAAACTAGCTAGGAAAACAATGCTATCCCGATCCTCCTTCGATCCTCCTCAGTTTCTTGATTTAGACAATCAGCAGCTGGCAGTGGTGAATCCCATAGACCAACCTCCCAATAAATATTTCTCCTGAATCCTGATTGATTAGTTGGATTATGGGGGTGGCTTTACTTATTTTCAGATTATGATTGGTTATAAATCAAAGTTTCTCCTTATTTGATTCGGTTGAATTGAGAAAATAGCATGCTGTAGAGTTTTGGCACATGTTGTCATGCTCCCATGGACCCTTCCACTCTTAAATATGCGTATTTTAAATTTGAATCTTATCTGTGCCCATATTTGTATCTCGTCATCATCTATATATCAACAACCACCATATTTCCTGGATGTAGATTTGAGATTGAGACAAATTTAAATACTTATTTGGGAGCATGATGACAAGATCACATACCCAGATAGCTGTCATAGATATTAAGAAATTGAGATGAATTAAAAAAATCTATCACTAGTTCTTCTAGTACTATCTGTAAAGTTGAGGTTTGGTTTTGGGTAATGACCTCATCAATCATTGGTTCTTCTTTGGAGAGACTTACTGAGAGAAACTTAAATTCTTATCATTTCCAAGAAAAAGGGCTTAAATTCTTTTCCGATTATAAATAGACTATTCTCTGATTGTTTACTCATCACTCAATTCATTCTTCCTTCTTCACTATCTCCTCTCTACATCTATTATTAGTTGGAAGATTGTTCTAGTTATTTGATAATTTGATAATCTGAAATTCTGAAATCAAATTCTTTTTTCATATCCACATATATTTCTAACTAGATTACTTAATGGCTATTGAGATTGATCAGCAAGTTTCTGCTACTACAAGTGGTTGTGTTGAGTTGTCAAATGTTGCAAACTCAGATACTCATGGAGAAGATTCCCCATATTTTGCTGGATGGAGAGCTTATGATGAGAACCCTTATGATGAGATTACTAATCCATCCGGTGTTATTCAGATGGGTTTAGCTGAAAATCAAGTAAGAACCCACAACTATAGCTAGCTAGCAATAATCTTTTCCATTAATGAAGAATTCTTGAAAGGTTTCTAACGATCTTATTTTCTTTGTTTTGAACAGGTTTCGTTTGATTTACTAGAAGAATACTTAGAAAACAATGCAGAGAAACAACCAACAACTAGGAAAAGTAGTGGGATTTCAAGCTTCAGAGAGAATGCTCTATACCAAGACTATCATGGTCTACAAAGTTTTAGAAAAGCAATGGCAAGTTTCATGGGGAAAATCCGAGGCGACAAAGTGAAATTCGATCCTGAAAGAATTGTTCTCACCGCCGGTGCAACGGCTGCAAATGAACTCCTAACTTTCATTCTAGCAAACCCGGGTGATGCTTTGTTGGTTCCAACACCATACTACCCAGGGTGAGTAATCAACTATTGATTCAACTTTCATTTTGCTATGATAATCGTTGTTTTACGATTGTGTTTAAAATGTATTAATTGTGTTTTTTTTCGATTAACAGATTTGATAGAGATTTAAGATGGAGAACTGGTGTAAAAATCGTTCCGATTCATTGCAACAGCTCCAATAACTTTCAAGTTACTCCACAAGCATTAGAAGATGCATACAAAGAAGCTGAATCAATGAACATCAAAGTTAGAGGAATTCTGATAACAAACCCATCAAATCCACTAGGTATAGCTATGGAACGTAAAGTGCTCGAAGAGATATTCGACTTTGTTACACGTAAAAATATTCATCTAGTATCGGATGAAATATACTCAGGGTCAGTTTTTTCTTCGACAGAATTCGTAAGCGTTGCAGAAATACTAGAAGCACGAAACTACAAAGACGCAGAAAGGGTTCATATTGTTTATAGTTTATCAAAAGATTTAGGGTTACCGGGGTTT
Organism: Papaver californicum; assembly: GCA_023531435.1. Lineage (NCBI taxonomy): Eukaryota > Viridiplantae > Streptophyta > Magnoliopsida > Ranunculales > Papaveraceae > Papaver > Papaver californicum. The sequence continues at coordinate 1,189,728 of JAJJMC010031477.1, read as the reverse complement.
AGAGTTGGAACAATTTATTCATACAATGATAAAGTTGTGACAACTGCAAGAAGGATGTCAAGTTTTAGCCTAGTCTCATCACAAACACAAAATCTCTTAGCTGCCATGTTATCCGATACGAAGTTTACAGAGAATTATATTAAGACTAATAGAGAAAGATTGAAGAAAAGATATGGATTAATTATTGATGGACTAAGAAAAGCTGGGATAGAGTGTTTAGAAGGAAATGCTGGATTATTTTGTTGGATGAATTTAAGTCCATTTTTGAAGGATTCGACAAAAGAAAGCGAATTAATTCTTTGGAATTCAATGGTGAATGAAGTGAAATTGAATATATCACCTGGCTCATCTTGTCATTGTGATGAACCTGGTTGGTTCCGAGTTTGTTTTGCTAACATGGGTGAAGAAACATTACAAGTAGTATTCAAGAGAATTTACAAATTCATGGAAACTTATCAAAGAAACATGAACTAAATATTGGTCGATTAATATTCATTATTTTTTATATTTATTTTGATTGTTTAGATGAAATAAATTCATCTCTAAACATATAATGTAAGGAAAAAGAAATTATTATATTTTTACATAAATATATTAAATTTATTTTTGAATAACTGATAGTCCTTGAATATTCAAAATGACAGTGTCCATGGTAGGGTCTAAGATAGTCAATATCAGATTTCGGTGAATATCGGTCGGGACCGAGACACTAGTACGACTCTACATTTCGGTGAATATCGTTGAATATCGGCATCTCAGATAAACATCGAAACCGATATTATCGTCGGTATCTCGGCCGAAATTGACTACATTGGTAGCGCCCATTGAAGTTTGGAACTTATTGGAACAAATATAATTTATCATGTTTCGACATTTTGGGGCGGTGTTAAATATTATCAACGAATATAAGCGTCTCCATCTGTTTTGGATGAATATTAAATTCAAGGGAAAGCAACATTATAAACGTTACTGACGATTGTTGTTTTTTTATTTTAATTTAAAGCTATTGAAAACTAAATAGGTTTAATTAGATCAATAATGATGGATTTAAACAATAACTGGGGTCTGAAAATATTTGATTAAAAAAATAATTTCTTAAAAAAAAAAAAATCTCGTTCGGTTGAATTGGATGAAATTGAGAAAAATATAATTACACCACAGCTTTTCGATTTTTTTAATTTGAATCAATTGAGACCAATTAAAAGATTTTTGATCAAATATCTAGAGCATAACTATAATTCGAGAGCATAGATGTATGGTTACGAAATCAATTTTGGAAAACAAAACAAAAAATTGATTTCTAATTTGATCGAATTAAATTTTTTAAAATAAAAACTCTGACCAAATATATTATATCACGTTATTGACAAATAGCAAAAACTCATCCTATAGGAGGCCTCCTTACAGCCGGCCAATCATTTTCTTGTCTTAACGAGAACAACAACAACAATCAAAAGCAACCGAAATGCAAAATCAAAGCATATCATCTGTTACTACATACAGTAAAACCTCTATAAATTAATACTCGATAAATTAATAACCTCGATAAAATTAATAATTTGTCCAGTCCCAACTTGGGACCAGTATAAAATTGGACCCCAATCGATAAAATAATAAGATAATAACTTTTTTGAAATCCCAGTGTATATATATTGGTCCCAATGAAACTATAAATTAATAATTATTAAAAGATTCCAAATTCTAAGATTGTCTAGTAAAAAATGAATCTATAGTCATTTGTTTTTTGTTGAACTTCAAATATATATTGAGTTCATCTTTAAATCTCCTCATTGCACTTAAGAGTCGGGGCATTGTCTTCTCGTATTGCAACAAAAAGTTGTGAAGAGTTGCTGCCGCTTGCAATGCTTCTTTCCGAGTGACCGATTCCAAAGCTATTGAATCATCCTCAACTTCGTCATCGACCGGATTTTGAATGGTATCCGCCATAATTTCTTCAATGCTTTGAACCTCGTAACATTCATTATTTTCACCAGGATAATCTAGCAAGTGATTCACATCCATTTTGTGCCGATAATGCATACCTGTAATCAAGTTCTCAAGCTCACGAATGTCTTCCCCAGAATTTACATCGTTTAAATCACTTGAGCCGGTTGGATTCGCCTAACGAATTTTACAGTGTCGAAAGCAATTTGCTATGGCCTCTTGTTGCACATTTCTCCAAGCTGAGACGGCCAAATTGATAGCATCTAAAACATTAATCTTTTCCGGAGAAGAAATGTCCAACTCATAACCTTCCATTTTCTTACGGTAAAACCTTTTACGGTAGTACATTTTAAAGGCTATAATTATCCCAGCATCACATGGTTGAATTTTTGAAGTCATGTTTGGCGGTAGAAAAAACAACTCAATGTTTTGCAACCCTTGGAACTCAAAAACAATGAACTTGACAAATTCAATTAATTTGTGAATGTACATTCATAAAATGTGCCTTGGAACTTGTTTTTGTAATTTATTTTTCATCTCTAACTAATATACATTGTAACTAGTACATTGGACTTGGAAATTTAAAGGTAATACGTAAAACCTCTTTAAATTAATAAATTATTAATTTATCGATATAATAATATCTCGCTAAATTAATAACATATCCCGGTCCCAACATTATTAATTTATAGAGGTTTTACTGTAGTATCATTTTTAAGACCTGACATAGTATCAGGTGATAAAATAACTTCAAGATCAACACTTCCTCCACCATCTCTTCCTGGAAAAGCTGATATCTTGCCATCAAATTTATTAGCTTTACCACTACGTACAGCTAATGGTCGTCCCCAACCAAAATCATTGTCATACATTGGAAATCTTGGTGAACTTCCCATGGTTATTAATGCACCGTCAAAGTTTCCAAGTGGGAAACAACATGGGTTCTTCTCCCATTCTTCTACTCCGTGCACCACTGCATCATGATTATGTGACCTGACATTTTTATTCAACATTTCAGCATTCCACCCTAAATCTCTAGACAACAGTTCACCTATTGGAACAGTGGTTGGGATACTCTGTATAACATTGCCGAAATAATACGGATCGATACGTGGTTCTAAATGGTGACGGCAGTTAACAGCCATTCGGAATGTGGTTAGTTTCGATGCCGGAAATTTTCTTGCTCGTGTTACTGATCTCCATAATTGAGCACTTAATGATTGAAATGATGATAGCTCAACTGTTGGATTAACTGTCGCCGGCTTCCCGTTCTCGTACCCGTTCTCAAATTTCTTGAAGTTATTGGCTTTGGATTTCAATTTCAGAATTGATTCTCCACTGAAATGGAAAATTCTCTCTCTTATTGGAGCATCAATATCAAATGTTACCTTTGATTTCCGTCAAGAAATCGAAGAACAGCGTTAGAATCTTTCACATAATTTCGAGTAAAATCAGGTTGTTTCGTAATCTTCTTAATGTTATGTTTACGGAGCCTCGTAGTGCACGACCAGGTTCGCACTTGACCCGATCCGAATGGCGGTCCGTTGGAAAATTAAATGAGACTTTTTCAAAGGTTCATTTATGAGTAGTCTCGATATATATTTCGAGTTGCCCTATCTAGGGTTTGTATCGTTGTATTCCTCTGAATAATGTTTTGTGATTATAGTGAAAATCACAGCCGCTCATTGGACGTAGCCATAATTTTGGGTGAACCAAGTAAATCTTGTGTTTTTATTGTTTTTCGTTTTGTTTTCTTTATAGCATCGATCCTAACAATTGGTAGCAGAGCCAGATTCGTGAAGAATTTGGGAAGAATCGATGGAAGGAGGAGAAGATGACAGAACGACAAAGAAAGGGGCATCGACATCATCTGCGATAGGGGTCCGATCTACAAACGCAATCGAAAAGTTTGATGGGTCAGATTTCGGGTACTGGAGAATACAGATTGAAGATTATCTCTATGAGAGAAATTTGCAGCAACCTCTATTGGATTCAACGAAGCCAGATGAGATGTCCGAGGAAGATTAGAAACTTCTGGATCGACAGGTTCTAGCGGTTGTTCGATTAATCTTAGCCAAGTCAGTTGCACACAGTGTTGTGAAAGAAAAGACCACTGCTGGTCTGATGGCGTCCTTGACGAGTATGTATGAAAAGTCGTCGGCGAACAACAAGGTGCATCTGATGAAGAAGTTGTTCAGATTGAACATGGCAGAGGGCGCTTCAGTTACAAAGCACTTGAATGAGTTCAGTGAAATCGTGAATGCTCTATCATCTGTCGAGATCGAATTTGATGATGAAGTTCGTGCCCTAATCCTTTTGGCTTCTCTACTCAACGGTTGGGAAGTTGTGAGAAGTGTCGTAAGTAATTCCGTCGGCAAAGAGAAGTTAAAGTATAATGACATACGTGATCTGATTCTGGGTGAAGAAGTTCGAAGGAAGAATTCTGGTGAGTATTCGAATAATGATGCTGCCTTTAACGTCGAGTCAAGAGGCAGATCATCTTAGAAAAATCATAACAGAGGAAGATCTAAATCAAGAAGAGGGTGAATTAGGGGTAATCTAGAGGTCCACGGGGTCCGGATGGATGCTGGAACTGCGGCCAGATGGGCCACATACAGAAGTGGTGCAAAGAACCTAAGAAGAACGAGAATAAAAGTGGAAATGTTGTTACAGAAACCGTGCAAGATGCCTTACTGCTTTCTGTTGAAAGTCCCATGGACTCTTGGGTTCTCGACTCAGGAGCTTCTTGGCATACCACTTCAAGACGAGAACTTTTTGTTAACTATACTGCAGTTAACTTCGGGACTGTCTATTTAGCTGATAATAAACCACTTCAGAGAGTAGGCATTAGAGAGATCAAGCTTAAGCAAGAAAATGGATCAGTCTGGAGAATCCACAAGGTTAGACATGTTCCACAGTTAAAGAGGAATATGATTTTTATTAGGAAGCTTATTGACGAAGGGCATGGTGTTTATTTTGGTAGTGGTAGATGGAAGGTGACTAAGGGAACTATGGTAGCGTCTCATGGTTACAAGACGGGTACTCTTTATATGTATTCAAGTCCGAGAGACTTGTCTATTATTGGCATGGCAGCAGTAGATACATGTGCAGTAGATACAGTTACAGTTGCTGACTCTAGTGATACTCTATGGCACCAAAGGCTTGGGCATCTGAGTGAGAAGGGCATGAAGGTACTTCAGTCGAACGGGAAACTACCAGAATTGAAGACCATTGATATTGGTATGTGTGAGAGTTGCATCCTTGCGAAGCAGAAGAAAGTCAGCTTCGTCAAATGCGGTAGATCTCCAAAAACAAAAAAGTTAGAGTTGGTGCATACTAATTTATGGGGACCATCTCCAGTTCCATCACTTGGTGGCTCATTATACTACATCACATTTATTGATGACTCGACCAGAAAGGTATGGGTTTATTTTCTGAAAAATAAAAGTGATGTATTTGATATATTTAAGAAATGGAAGGCTTTGGTAGAAAATGAGACAGGTTTGAAACTGAAGTGCCTAAGATCAGATAATGGGGGTGAGTATGTTGATGGTGGGTTCAGAGAGTATTATGCTACGAATGGAATCAGAATGGAGAGGACCATTCCAGGGACACCACAACATAATGGTGTAGCTGATCGCATGAACCGGACCCTAAATGAACGTGCTAGAAACATGAGGTTACATGCTTGGTTGCCGAATGTTTTTTGGGCTGATGCAATCAACATTGCATCTTATCTGATCAATAGATGACCATCAGTTCCGTTGAATTTCAAATTGCCAGAAGAGGTATGGAGTGGTAAGGAGGTAAATCTTTCTTTTTTGAAAGTATTTGGCTATCTTTCATATGTACATGTAGATGCCAATGCTAGAAACAAACTTGATCCCAAATCCAAGAAATGTTTCTTTATTGGCTATGGAGATGATGCTTTTAGTTATAGATTTTGGGATGCAGAAAATCGAAAAATTATCAGAAGCAGGAATGTCATCTTCAATGAGAAGGTTATGTACAAGGACAAATCAAATGAAGTTGAAGAACCAGAGGCACCAGAGGTAAAAGATTCTACTTATGTTGATTTGGGTGGGATTTCTAAAATCAGTGTGCAGGACAAGGTTGTCCAGAACCAGGAAAATGAAGTGCCTGAGATAGAGCAGGGTAGTCCAGCTTTTCCAAACCTCAGTGCTCCGGTTCCCACTCTTAGGAGAAGCAGTAGAGTACCCAAGGCAGTGGATCGTTATTCACCCTCTCTTCAGCACATCTTGTTGTCAGATGGAGGTGAGCCTGGAAATTATGCTGAAGCTTTGCAAGTTGAGAATTTGAGCAAGTGGGAGTTAGCTATGAAAGATGAGATTGACTATTTGCTCAAGAATCAGACTTGGAAGCTAACCGAGCTACTAGAAGGGAAGAAGGCTTTGCATAACAAATGGGTGTACAGAGTAAAAAAAGAGCATGATGGGAGTACACGTTAAAAAGGCCAGGCTTCTTGTAAAGGGTTTTCAGCAGAAGGAAGGTGTAAACTACACTGATATTTTTTCTCCAGTTGTGAAGTTAAATACAATCAGATTGGTTTTAGGAATTGTGGCTGCACAAAACTTATATCTTGAGCAGTTAGACGTGAAGACTGCATTCCTTCACGGTGATTTGAAGGAAGACATTTATATGGTGCAACCACAGGGCTTCGCAACACAGGGAAAGGAGAATCTGGTTTGCAAATTGAATAAAAGCTTGTATGGTTTGAAGTTTGACAGTTTTATGGGTACCACCGGCTTCACTAAATGAATCAGATCATTGTTGCTACATAAAGAGGTCTGAAAACACTTCTATCATTTTGCTGCTAAATGTGGATGATATGCATATTGCAGGGACTAACATTGAGGAAATAAATGATCTAAAGAAGAAACTATCAAAGCAATTTACAATGAAAGATTTGGGAGCTGCAAAGCAAATTCTTGGTATTCGGATCATGAGAGATACCAATCATGGTACCTTGAAGCTGTCGTAGTCAGAATATGTGAACAAGATTCTGAAAAGGTTTAACATGGAGAATGCCAAACCAGTGGGCACGCCTTTGGGTAGCCACTTTAAGCTAACCAAAGACCAATCATCTAAGATAGCAGAAGATGAGGCTTATATGAAAAAGATTCCTTATGCATCGGCGATTGAGAGCCTTATGTATGCCATGATTTGCACCAGATGAAGAACTGGTGTAAAAACCGTCCTGGTTCATTGCAACAGCTCGAACGACTTTCAAGTTACCCCGCAAGCATTAGAAGATGCATACAAAGAAGTTGAATCAATGAACATCGAAGTTAGAGGAATTCTGATAACAAACCTATCAAACCCACTAGGTACAACTATGGAACGGAAAGTACTCAAAGAGATACTCGACTTTGTTATGCATAAGAACATTCATCTCGTATCGGACGAAATATATTCAGGGTCAGTTTTTTCTTTGACAGAATTCGTTAGCCTTACAGAAATATTAGAAGCACGAAACTATAAATATGCAGAAAGGGTTCATATTGTTAATATTTTATCAAAAGATTTAGAGTTATCATGGTTTAGAGTTGGAGCTATTTATTCGTACAATGATAAAGTTATGACAACTATAAGAAAAATGTCTAGTTTTAGTTTAGTCTCATCACAAACACAAAATCATTTAGCTGCCATGTTATCCGATACAAAATTTACTGAAAACTATATTAAGATTAATAGGGAAAGATTGGAGAATAGATATGGGTTATTTGTTAATTGTCTAAGAAAATTTGGAATTACGTGTTCAGAAGGAAATGCTAGATTATTTTGTTAGATGAACTTAAGTTCATTTTTAAAAGATTGCAACAAAAGAAAGTGAGTTGATACTTTAGAATTTTATAGTGAATGAAGTTAAGTTGAATATATCACCTGGTTTATCTTGTCACTGTGATGAACCTAGTTGATTTAGAGTTTGTTTTGCTAATATGAGTAAAAAAATATTACAGGTAGTACTGAAAAGAATCTATAATTTCATGGAATCTTATCGAATAAACATGAAGAACTAAATATTGATTGATTAGTATTTATTATTATTATTATCATTGTACATGCAGTATATAAATTGAATCACAATTGTAAATTATTGTGGACTTTGTTTTCTGGATTTTAGTGATATCAAAAACCGCTGTGCATCGGGAATAGTTTTGTGTATCCAAACATAAGAACTTGTGCATGTATTGGTGACTAACGGTAGGTCTAGTTATCAATTCGACAAATCGTACGAGTATAATACGGAACCATAAAAGTTGATTTCGGTTAAAAGTTCGTGGTAATAATTCGGAATAGTACAGTGTATACATACATTTATAAAAAATTTTAAAAATATAAATTCGGCAAAATAAATTTAACATATATTAACTTCTAAAATATGTTATTTTTATTATGGTTTAATGATTTTAACGAACTAGTAATTTATATCCATGGATTCAAAATCTTTCTATATCTATATTTTCTAAAAGAAATTAGATGCTGTAAGATTAAAATATGATAGAAAAAAATGATGTGATGATTATATGGCAAAGTATTATACGGGATGTACAATTCGTAAATACGTATATAACTCTAGACTGAAAATTCGTCAAAGTAAGTCGGATTTCTATATACGCATATGATACTCTATAATATGGGTTCTGAATAATTCGTGTATAATTCACAAATAATTTGAAAAACTGCTAACTAGGACGGTAAGTACTAATTATGTTTTATGTTTTTTTTAAGCTAAACTCACTAATTAAGGTTAATGAAAGAAAAGGAAAAAAAGAAACGGAAGGGGCACATAAAGCTAAAAACCTCCATGTAGAGCTTAGTTAGTAAATTTGCGAATGATTTCAAATCGTCCGTTTCTACGGATTATTCACGTATGTTTGTTTACGACTCCGACCTCAGTATGTGTATTATATGGATTTCCTACATTATCCACGAACTTTACGAATCCGAATAATTCGGCCAAACTTTAAGACCACTAAAAAGTGGTATTTTTATGATATAAAATGATACTTTTTGGATTTGAGGGTGAGACCTTTCCCTAACCAAGCATCTAACTACTATACCACTTCAACTTTACTGAATAATTTAATGTATATTTTATATATAACATCATTTAATTTCATTTTAAATAAAACTTATCGATATTTATTAATTTATTTTATATAAGGGCCGAATTATCTGTATCGAATTCATATCTCTAAAACAAATTATACAATGTACGTATGACGTTTTGAATTATTTTCGAATCACAAACCGTTGACGGAATTTTTTACCGAATTTGACTTACACGTTTGTCGTTCCGTATGTTTACCAAATTACCAATTGCTAACTAAGATGAAGAGTTATTGTATTATGGAGCGCAATTCATTCAGTCCCGAGGCCGAACAGTTGTTTTAAGTTTGCTGATGGAGCTTAGACCATGGAATTCATTCGTTTGATGTCATTTTTGTGTTCAATGGAATTTATAGATACAGGAAGAAACACCATCAAATAGAGATTTTTTTATAAGTCCCTTCATTCATAGAGTGCATATGGTTTAAAAATGCTTATCCGTTTAAGAATGAGTCTTTTAAGTATAAAACTATGATTGATGAACAATGTGTATGGATTGCACGGAAGAAAATAGAAAGTACAGTGAAACTAGGTCGTTGGCAGTCAACGGTGCCTAACACTGGCTCTGAAGATGAAAAAAGGGTATTCCTTTGGAAGAGGCTAGGCAATAACGAAGTCATCAACAAATCTTTTTATTATAGTTAAGGGTACATGATCAATTTAACAAAATAATCAAAAACAAAATTATTATGGGAAAATTTGGGTGTTAGAGAGATACTAAATTTAGTTAGGTAATTCATTTTCAATTTATTTCAATTATAAGGTTCCATATCTCATCAAAATACTTCAAAATAAAATAAAATAAAATATCCATATATATATATATGCATGTTTATGCCTACGTCATTGTTGATGAAGCCAATGATTCTCATAATTAAGCTAATACTTTTGCTAAAGTTACAACACAAATTAACAATAATACAAGTTGATCAAAGTCCAAAGTTGAAGAAGAAAACATTGATTCAGTCCCCACGCGCTACTACCAATCAATCAAGACAATTCTGACCACGTACATAATGTCGTTGCACGTGAAATATCAAAATCAAGAGATACTAAATTTAGTTAGGTAATTCATTCATGTCTTACAGCTAACTTATGTTTCACAACAACCGCCTTGAGACTGACTCATGATGGAGCCAATATTGAATGATGTGGGTGTGATATTCAATAAGAGGGGGGTCTTCCCTTAAGTTTTAGGGTCTCGTCGTTTTCAAGTAAAGGGAAGAAAAAGTTATAGGGTATATTATATATCCCCTAGCTGACTTTCCAAGAAATTTCTACTAGGAATTTTCTACATTAAGGTAGGGGTGACCTACACTGTACGGTTTAAGGACCACCTCTGTGCAAGATCTATTTTCTAAATTTTCATTTTTGATACAATAAACATCCTAAAATGGAATTCAAAAGCTAGAGTCCGATTAGGAAATCCTACCTGAATGTTGTAAGACCCATTTTTAGGTGAATATCGGTTTTGTGGCGTTTCGAAACACGACTTTTATATTTTAGATAGTCCTGTCAAAATAGACAAAGCAAGTGCTACTGGCAAGTAGCATAGTATATTCCATTTGACCAAGGCCATGATAAAATCATGATTTGGACCATTTGGTGCTAAAAATTATCTGATGAATAACCTTTAATTAAATTATGGTTATTTAAGTAGCTTTATAGCTACCAAATGTATGTTTGTCAAAATCGGTATTAGTTGTAAGGCAACTATGATATCAATCTCCCAACAATATCATGATGTCATCATCACTCTGATGATATTCCTCGATGCTCATTTTATAAATTAGACTGTGTACTGTAGTCACTCTTTGTTTGGAATTTCGAGGCAATATCATCCAAAATTACTAACATTAATTTATGAGTTAAGATTAATTAATACTCAAAAAATTTTAAGTAAATAATGTTTAATGAATTTCAAGGGGTGTGTTCTGTGGGTTGTCATGCTGAACGTAAATTCACAAACAACAAAAATTCAAACACGAAGAGTAATCTTCCATATATATGTGGCTAACTATGGTTCACACCGAAAAATATTTCACAAAAAAATTAAATAATCATCCAAAGTTTCTAATTCTTAGCACATATATCTATTTCAGCTCATCCAGATTTTCGAGCCTATTTCCATCGCAGAAGTATTTACCGTATAATAATTTTTAAAATATTTTTTTAGAAAACATCAAGAATATATGGAAATAAAATGTTAGATAAATAAAAAAGTTCACCTTTAGTATCTTTTTTTTGTGCCCGCCATCATCACAATCAAGGATAATGGAGATAATGAAATAGTTTTGTTGTAAGGTAAAATTTGATTTATTGTCCTAACTCGTAAATTTGATCAAACAGACTGGCCGAATAGTGACAATGCATACTGATATCGACTTCAATATTAATCGACTGATATACAAGGTCACTAAGAGCACGGCCATATGTACGTACTGCACGTACTTGACACCCCCCATGTGGCTGGGGTGACTATGAGCACGGCCATATGTACGTACCGTACGTACTTGACACCCCCCACCCCATGTGGAGTGAATATGAGCACGGCCATACGTACTAGGTGACAACCCCCCATGTGGGATGTAGTACAATTATTATGGTACCCTACAAGAACTAGCGCGTATTCGTCTGCAATTATGATCATCTTTAAATGGTCGGACCAAGAATTTGTTTTAGTGAGTAGTGACAACCTTAATTAAGTAATCATTGATTAAACTCTCCACTTAAAACTTAAAAGCCAGTGACTTATCCTTAGAAGTTGGGGTTCACAGCTTGTGTTTCTACATATATACACGCTGCATGTTGTGTACATCGCTGAGCACCGGCTAAAGATAATTATTTATTGTCATAAAAAAAGAAAATTATTTTTCTATTTTTATATGAAATAGATAAAACCGAAAAAATAAAAATATCATTTTTCTTGAGCTGGAGGCCTGAGGGAGTATAAGGTAGTAAAATGTAGTTAATCAATATTTAGGAGTATTAGGTAGTAAAATGTTGCTAATCAATATTTAGGTACGTAATCGTACGGGGAACGCCGTGCATCCAAACTAGAGACAGGAAGATAAAAGTTTCACATACGGCATTATGGGACATTTCTATTAGCAGAGTCCTTTGAAATAATTTGAAGATCATCCAGTACACTAGTAGTGTACTACATTAATGCAAATGCACATAAGTCAAGCTTATTTTAAGTCATTTCATACACACATAAATGCTTATTGTGGACTGTCCAATCCCCGTAACTAATGGAGCCATGCATGCAAAAATGATCAAACATTTGATGGTGTCAATATGAATATTTAGTAGGAGAGGCCCGGGGATATAAATTCATAGCATTTGTTTTATTGGTATTTATTTACTATATTTACCTAAGTTTACAATTACTTACATGATTTTTGAGTACTTACTGCATATTATATCCTAGAAAAACATACACCTTAACTATTGTTATTAAAGTATTTTTTTTATCTTTTGATCGATAAAATTGTCAGTGCCGAAAAATTTTGAACTCAAGTCATTGTTATTATCACTTAATAATTTTGGGTATTGTATTTCAGTAGCATCTCCAACTGTTACTATTACTCAATGGAATCAACATTATCCTCCTTAGCATGCATATTGTGCTTATCTTATATTCGTAAATGGATATAGCTAACATGCATGTAATTAGCTAACTAGAAACTTAATCTCAATAGTACATCATATTACTCGCCAAAATGTTTTTCTAGATGTTGATTGATTGAATAATGGGTAATTATTACTTATTGTCAAGTTATCCTGGTTGATGATGAGGAAATATCATGCACTAGCAGTTAAGTTTTAGCACATGGTGTCATGGACCCTTGAAATCTTAAAAATACAAGATATGCTAAGTATTTGAATCTTTTCTAGGACCACATATATATAGCCTACCTAGCTGGGCATATTATGGATGGTGTCATGAAATATGCCCTATATGAACATTATCCAATTCCAGGCTCACTCACATATATATAGTCATAAATCATGATAACTAGGCATATTATATGTACGTGCATGCCACTATACATAATTCATGTGCTATTTGTCCTTGAATTAGTAAATATTGCATGTTCTATAATAATTTCAGCAGCAATCCTCCTTTCAGAGAAAAAAAAAATCGAGTAACAATTTACATTTGGATAATAATCGAGAAGATAGAATACACAACAGTGGATGGAATCAACAACACAAAAATAAAATTGTTACTAAAACTTTCAAAGAACAAAAATTGATAGCTAAGAAAAATTAGTTTAAAGTAACTCCATGTTAGTATCTCATCGTCATCTATATATCAACAACCACCATATTTCCTGGATGTAGATTTGAGATTGAGACAAGTTTAAATACTTATTTGGGAGTATGATGACAAGATCACATACCCAGATAGCTGTCATAGAAATTAAGAAATAGAGATAAAAATAAAAAACTACTACTATCACTTCATCAACCATTGGTTCTTCTTGTTGAGACTTACTGAGAGAAACCTAATTTAACCTTACTTAATTATGTTGGGGAAAAATGAGTTTAAATTAAATGTTTTTTGGTCTTGGTATGATGTGAATGAATCTCTCTAGTTTAGTCCCACATTGGGTATTCTAGAGAAGGATGTCCACTATATAACTATTCTCATGTGGATAGTTAGACAAACAAGAGGGTGATAATACATGGGCTAACTAATGTATTGGGCTTGCCAATGAGAAACACATCAATCATGATCTATTATTTTTACCAAAAATAGTTTTACAAATCCGAAACCCTATATAGTTTTACAAATCCACAACCCTATAGGATTCCTTTTATATTTTGGGAAAAGTTGATTTACACGAAATCCGAAACCCTAAAGGTTTATTTTTCCTATAAATACAAAACGTTTTCAGAGTTAAAAGATATCCCAGAAGCGGCTACTATCCTGTCTTCTTTTCACCATCTTCTCGCTTTGTTTTGCGCTTTGATTGTTTATTTCCCTTCCTTCTCTGTTGCTAAGTTCAAGAGTGGGTAGTCTGTATTGTGCTAATACAAGCTATATCGGGCAGTCTTATCCTGGACACATCTTCGCACGTTGGGGTTTAGCATTGCTCTTCTTGAGTATACCCGCGAACTAATGTGTTAAGGACAACTTGTTGAACCTGTGATTCTGCCCTCGTAGTTGTCCTTGGTAGAGTTGTTTTCAATTAAGTCATTTATATATTATTCTGATACATCTAACGCTGCTATTCATTGTTGCAAGATTTCAACAAATTATGCATTATATATAGACCCTTCTCCCTTAGTTTTCTCATCATCACTCACTCGCTCTTTGTTCTTTATTCTTTATTTCTTCACTATCTCTCTCTTTCTCTTCTCTATCTATATCTCTTGCATTTGTTAAAAAGTAAACACTACTATTCACGTACTATCTTTTATAAATGGGTATTGAGATTCAACAACAAGTTTCTACTACTGTTGAGTTATCAAATATTGCTAACTCTGATACTCATGGTGAAGATTCTCCGTACTTTGCTGGTTGGAAAGCTTACGATGAAAACCCTTATGATGAGATTACTAACCCTTCTGGGGTTATTCAAATGGGTTTAGCTGAAAATCAGGTAAGAACCCATAACTGCAAACTCTATCGTTTCCATTAATATGAGGAAAAGAGTATTATTGAATGGTTTCTGATGATATTGTTTATTTGTTTGTCTTGAACAGGTTTCATTTGACTTAGTAGAAGAATATCTGGAAAACAATGCAGACAAACAATTAACAACCAGGAAAAATAGTGGTATTTCAAGCTTCAGAGAGAATGCTCTATTTCAAGACTATCATGGTCTACAAAGTTTTAGAAAAGCAATGGCAAGTTTCATGGGCAAAATCCGAGGAGATAAAGTGACATTCGATCCTGAAAGGATTGTTCTTACTGCCGGTGCAACAGCTGCAAATGAACTCCTAACTTTCATTTTAGCAAACCCTGGTGATGCTTTGTTGGTTCCAACACCATACTACCCAGGGTGAGTAATGCTTTATTTGATTTAATGATCAATATCTCTATGCTTAGAATATGTATTAAAAAATTTTCTTTTGATTAACAGATTTGATAGAGATTTAAGATGGAGAACTGGTGTAAAACTCGTTCCGATTCATTGCTACAGCTCCAATAACTTTCAAGTTACTCCACAAGCATTAGAAGATGCATACAAAGAAGCTGAATCAATGAACATGAAGGTTAGAGGAATTCTGATAACAAACCCATCAAACCCTCTAGGTATGGCAATGGAACGTAAAGTGCTCGAAGAGATATTCGACTTTGTTACACGTAAAAATATTCATCTAGTATCGGATGAAATATACTCAGGGTCAGTTTTTTCTTCGACAGAATTCGTAAGCGTTGCAGAAATACTAAAAGCACGAAACTACAAAGACGCAGAAAAGGTTCATATTGTTTATAGTTTATCAAAAGATTTAGGGTTACCGGGGTTTAGAGTTGGAACCATTTATTCATACAATGATAAAGTTGTGACAACTGCAAGAAGGATGTCAAGTTTTAGCCTAGTCTCATCACAAACACAAAATCTCTTAGCTGCCATGTTATCCGATACGAAGTTTACAGAGAATTATATTAGGAATAATAGAAAAAGATTGAGGAAAAGATATGGTTTAATTATTGATGGACTAAGAAAAGCCGGGATAGAGTGTTTAGAAGGAAATGCTGGATTATTTTGTTGGATGAATTTAAGTCCATTTTTGAAGGATACAACAAAAGGAAGTGAGTTGATACTTTGGAATTCAATGGTGAATGAAGTGAAATTGAATATATCACCTGGCTCATCGTGTCATTGCGATGAACGTGGTTGGTTTAGGGTCTGCTTTGCTAATATGAGTGAAGAAACATTACAAATAGCATTGAAGAGAATTTATGACTTCATGGAAACTTATCAAAGAAACATGAAGAATTAGAGCACGACATAATTTATTCATATAGTAATAGTATTATTTTTGTATTGTACTGATTCTCAAATGAGATAATTCATCTTTAAATATTGCAGAAAAAAAAGAAATTGTAATATTCATTTTCCAATAAATATGTTAATTAATTATATTTATTTATTTTTCTTATTAATCTTGGCAAATATTTACGGGTTATTTCATTTTTGGATCCGGTTAAAATGACCATTAATAGGGTCGTGAAATGTCGAATACCATATTTGGGACCTAGACAAATGAATAATTACTCATTCAGTTGGAAACCATTAAGTAAATATTTTAATTTTAATTTTAATTTTTTATTATTTTTAAAAATTATTTTTAAAATTATCAAATAGAATTAGAAAATTCTTCTAATTTTTACTTAAATTTTATTTTATTTAACTTTAAAATTAGAAGTGTTTTTTAAATTATTATTTTTTTAATTTTATTAAAAAAACCTCTTTATATTTTAAAATTAAATGTAAATTGAAAACCTATTATAGTTTTCATATATAGAACTTAAATAAATATATATATATATAGGTTTAACTAATTTTAAATATTTTTCTAATTTTTCTATTTTTAGAAAAAATGTATGTTTTTAAAATAAAGTAACAAAAGACTTACATTCTTGGCCAATTTATTTAATCAGAACTCTTTTCTTGAGTTTATGTTAAGATTGGTTTATTCTTATTCATCCAATCGATTTTTAATGTATCTTGTTTTCCTTTTCTTTCCTTGATATCCTGGGTGATTAGACGATGTGATCATGCTGATTCCTAAAGATTTATATACTCATTAACAGCCAGCGGGCTCCATTTTGTCAATTTCTATTTCAAAAATGGGCTTTGAAGCCCATTTTGCACCTATATCCAACTTGTGGCATGGGTAACTAATACATTTCCGCACCCTTCTTTATAAATCTGGCTCCTCCTCTGGTTAGACCAGTATCTTATAACTAAGCCCAATCTCCTATAAGATCCAATCATTCTCCTATGATTTTATTTTTAAAAATGAAAAATGAGTTATATCGTGAATTATAGTGTAACAGTTGGCTACTCTATTTAAGTTTTCGTCGTCATAGTATTATCTATATTAGCCTTCATTAACAAAAAAAAATTATTGTTTGTTGTTATTATAAATTATGGGGGAAAACAAGAAAATTCAACCTTATATATTAAAGGTCCTATGATCAAATTTGTATAGGGCTCTTCTAAACTCGGAATCGGTTCGCTCTGATTACGTGTTATGGCCATAATATGAATTATTGTATTTGTATCCATATAGTTGTCATAAAAAAATCATATTTTTGTTGTCTGTCGGAAATATTCATCTAAAACAAAAAATTCACATCGTAAAAAAATTTACCAACAAAAAGATTTTTAATGCTTTAAATTATTAAACTCTAAGTATTATAGTATTTTAATAAAATCATTGGATAATGATACAATAACCTGAGTTTAAAATTTGTCAACATCAATTTTTTTACCGATAATATTTTTTTACGGTGGATGGAGCCAAGGCCATGCTACTTTTGCTAAAAGTTGGTGCTAATGAGACTTTGATTAAGTCCCCACACGGTATTAACTATCTATTCAGACAACCACCGTGCACACCCTGGCTGATCCTGAACACGTACATAATGTCGTTGCACGTACACACTATCTATCTATCAAAATCATAAGACACTTACGTCATGATGTCCTACTTAATTAATTTGGTATTCTAAGCTTTCATGTCTAACAGCTAATCTCTCACAACAACAACCACCACCTTAGTATATCACTATTTTGACTGGCTCATGGGCCTTGGCACTATCTAATTGAATATATATATATTGTAGGTGATGTGTGTATCCGTGTGATATTGATTCTGCATTTTTATGGTGGTGGGATCAAATAAGAAGGTTATAGATTTAGTCTTCGCTAAAGGTTTTAGGCCTCAGGGTCTCCCCCAACTGATTTTCTAGGAAATTTCGGCAAGAATTTCTTTCTTTATTTATTTTTTTTCCGGCAAGGGTTTTCAGTTTCCTGGAAGCTACGATACATTAGAAATTAATCACGTACGTACATTGCAAGGGTGACGGTGCTAGAAAATAGAAATTGAGGAAGGTGTTAAAAAAATTAAGACACTGCAAGATTGTCAAGATGTAAATGGTTACACCTAAATTTTACTGTGAAATAAATATGATCATTATTTTGCGAGTGCGAAAATGACAAAAAATAAATCTCTCCGAGACTGGTCTTATAGCCTTTACAAGTTAATTAGACATATTGTAAGTTTAGGTTTTCCCGACTGTTGATTTAAATATGTAAGCGAAGATAAAAAAAATAATTAAATCTGGACATCAACAAATTGGATTAGCCAGCCATATATTTTTTTTCTTTTTTCTGGTACTACTAATTTTTAATTTTGGCTCTGCCACTTTTACCTGCTTAACCAAGAAAGTACTATAATTTAGTCATTTTGACCGTATTATATCGAAATCATGATTTGATGTGAAAGTCAATCTAAAAGAATAATACTTAGCACTGATTTAAAACCTTAATAAGAAAGTTCCTAAGTAGCTTTAGAGCCAGCAAATGTTTGTCAAAATCATTCTAGTTGTAAGGCAACTATGATCTCTAATCTCCCAACATCAAAACATAAACTAAATTAAAACCCCAAAATGACATCACTTTTGATGTTATTTATGATTAGCCTCGATCCTAAATTGACATTATACTTGTGATTAATTTAAAATAAAATCAAGACAATCTCACCGAAAATTATTTTAAATCAATTTAATTTTATTAATTAAATATTAGTATGCTTCATGAGTTCCAAGGGAATTAATAAAAATAAGCATACGAGCGTGTGCTTATGGGTTGTCATGGTGCTGAAATTTATTTATTTTAAAATAATCAATCTTGAATTATTAAATTCCAAATAAAATAGTTAATAAAAGTGTTTTACAAATATTCAAATGAGAAGATTTTGGGTTTATTTGAACTTCCATCTATGTGGCTGATCGTGGATCACATCTAGGACCGTACATCACATCTAGGCCGTACAACTACCTTTACAAAAATTCTACAAAACATCAAAATACAAAAAGAAGGTTAAATTAAAAAAAGAAAAATAAATTCACCTTTAATTACCTCATCAAATTGTCCAAAAAAAATTACATAAAAAAAGATTAATTGAAAATAAAATTCACCTTTAATGTTTCAAAAGAAAAAAATCGCCTTTAATTAAATTAATTTATTCAAATGTTCGAAAAAGTACAACAAAAAGTGTCAAATAGAAACAAATTTTAACTTTAATCAATTGATTAAAATTCACCCAAATTTTTTACCATGGTACCATAGTGATATCAGCTAAAACTTGACTTTACTTAACAGTTTTTACGCATCCGTCGTTGTGGATGTTCTTTGAGCCTACCTTTTTTATCTATTACTCTACCTCACAGAGTAGGGGGCGTTTTTTTTTATTGGCCCCTTTTACTTTTACCTTAGAACCATGGTCAAATAGTTGTTGTTGCATAAGTCTGGGTATGTTTCGTATTATCAAGTTATTAACATTATATATACTATATATGTGTTCATGTTACGTACCGGACATATTTAACTTCCTATAACAATTATCTTTCGATCAAATTTTTTGCTTTCAACAAAATTGACATGTAACTTGTGTTATGTACCGTGTAAATTTTTCGATTTTGTGTAGCAGGGCTTCGCCCCGCCCTGTCACGATGCATGAAACCTTGGCTCCATTAATTATTCACTTGCTTACGAAGAATTGATGATTCTTAATCTTGCCACATCCATTAACAAAATAATTGGCAACAAATCTCGCTACATTCATCAACAACAAAATCAATGACAACAAATCCATCTTCATCAGCAGAGTTCCCGGCAACAAAAAAAATTCAACACCAAACAAAACTCTCCAAAATTGTTATTAACTCACATCCAGCAAGAACCATGGCTCGACGTAAGACTTTGTGGCTCGACGTAAGACTTTGGTGTAGAATTGGTCGTTCACGCCTTCTTCCGAACATGTGATGGGAATTGGTCGCTCAGGCCTTCTGCCTTGAGTCCAACTAACTCCTCCCTGTTAACAATTTAAGGTTCTCAGCTTTGATAGCAATGGTCGTTGAGAAATTTTATTTTTTACTTATAGTTTGATAAAGGACCATTGTTGTACAGGTTCTATTGAAGTTGATTATTTGCCCAATATGTGAATATGTTTCTCTGAGTTGGGATGTTGGAATATTTTCTGTATGAAACTATTAGAAGAGAAAATATAAAACTGTAACTTGGTTTTCTTTGATTAACTCAGAGGTTACAGGACTTTTCGGTATACCACTCAACTGTTGGCAACCGCCTCATATAGGAAATATATTTCCTATCATAGCTAGATTACATTCAATTCTAATATTATTCTAGACAGCTATTTTCCCTAACTTCTGCCTTTATTCTGGTATACAGGGATTTTCTTACGGAAAGGAAATATTGCGTAACTTAAGGAATTATTTCAACACTCCCCCTTAATTCCTTATAGTGACTTTCATCAAGTCCCTGAAGTAGTAATGCTTGTCTTTCGGAAGTTCCTTCGTGAAGATGTCCGCCACTTGATCATTCGTGTTACAATACTTCACCTCGATCTTTCCTTTCTCCACAACATCCCTTATAAAGTGATGTTTGATAGCAATGTGTCTTGTACGACTGTGATGGACAGGATTCTTTGTCATGGCAATGGCTGACTTGTTATCACACATGATTGGAATAGCTTCTACTTGTTTTTCACCAACATCTTTTAAGATTCGCTTCAACCATATTGCCTGTGAAGTTGCTAGCGCGGCTGCAACATACTCCGCCTCGGCAGAAGATTGTGCTACCGTTTCTTGCTTTTTAGACGCCCACGCAACTAAACCTGAGCCAATAGTGAATGCATAGCCCGAAGTACTCTTCTTGTCATCAACGCACCCGGCCCAGTCACTATCACAGAAACCAAGCAGTTTTGCTCTTTCTACTCCTGTATTCTTTTCATACCAAATACCAAAATCAAGCGTACCTTTGTTGTATCTTAACACACGCTTTGCAACTTCGAAGTGTGTTTGGCTTGGCTTATGCATGAACCGTGACATCAAGCTCGTGGCATACGTGATGTCCGGCCTGGTGGCTGTTAGGTAGAGAAGACTTCCTACCAAACTTCTGTAGAGAGATGCATCTACTCCCTTGCTTCCATCTTCTTTGCCCAATTTTTCTTTCACCAATAGAGGAGTGCATACAGGATTGCACTCTTGCATTCTGAATTTTTCAAGAAGAGATTTTGCGTACTTCTTTTGGCAAATAAGTACTCCCCCCTCTTCTTGATAAATTTCAATGCCTAAGAAGTGATGTAGTAACCCTAGGTCACTCATCTCATACCGAGTCTTCATCTCGGTTTTGAATTCAGAAATCATTCTTTCATCATTCCCTGTGATCACCATATCATCCACATATAGAGAGATAATAAGAATTCCTGACATACCTTGTTTCTTCACATACAGTGTCGGCTCATTCTTGCTTCTCTCAAACCCTTTAGTTTTGAAGTAGCCGTCAATCTCACTGTACCACGTACGTGGAGCTTGTTTGAGCCCGTACAGTGCCTTCTTCAACCTGTATACTTTATCTTCATCTCCAGAAATCACAAACCCTTGAGGTTGTTCTACATACACCTCTTCTTTTAGGGCTCCATTCAGAAAAGCAGATTTCACATCAAGTTGATGCAATAACCAACCCTTTTGTGCTGCTAGAGCTATAAGCACACGAATCGTATCATGTCTTGCTACAGGAGCGAAGCTTTCTTTGAAATCGATTCCGGGTTGTTGTGAATACCCCTTTGCCACCAACCTAGCTTTCTTCTTGAGAATGGATCCATCAGGGTTAAGCTTTGCTTTGTAAATCCACTTCACACCAATGACGTCCTTCTCTTCTGGTTTCTCGACGAGCTCCCATGTCTCGTTCTGCAAGATTACCTTGATTTCTTCTTCCATAGCTTTCTTCCACTCTTCATCCTGTATTGCTTCATCAAAGTTGCTCGGCTCGACGAAACACAAGTTACAACTCGCGTATACATCTGTGAGACTCCTCATTCTTAGTGGAGTGAGTCCGGTGAAGAGGGATGAGAAGTTGAAGCTGAATTATGCTGTGGACTTACGTGTGGAGAGTTTGAGGCAGACCTGGATTCCTCACGGTGACTGGATTCACGTGAGTTTTGCTGGTTTGTTGACGTTGGACTTGGCTGTGGGCTGGGTAGTTCACGTGAGTCCTCTTCTTCATCATCAGACGATTCTGCCAAGTATACAGGAGATTTTTCTACAGAAGCCGGAACCTGGGTTTTCTTTTGCTTCCAATCCCAAGTTGATTTTTCATCAAAGATTACATCGCGACTAATCACAAGCTCTCTCTTCTTAAGATTGAAGAGTCTGTAACCTTTTGATTGCAAACTGTAACCCATAAATATGCACTTCTCGCTTGTTTGATCAAGCTTTCTTCTTATTTGATTCGGTACATGAGCATAGCAGATGCATCCAAATACCCGTAGATGATTCACAGAGGGCTTCTTTCCACTCCACGCTTCAACTGGAGTCATGTCTTGCACGGCTTTGGTTGGACATCGATTCAGCAAATAAATTGCTGTAGCCACAGATTCCGCCCAGAACAACATAGGCAAGCCTTTCTCATGAATCATCGACTTTGACATCTCTTCTACAGTTCTGTTCTTCCTCTCCGCTACTCCATTCTGCTGTGGAGTGTAGCCTACAGTCAACTGTCTATCCAAGCCAATGTCTTCACAGAATTTGTTGAACTCGTTAGAGTTGTACTCTCCACCTCTATCACTTCGTAATACTTTGATCAGGTGCCCACTTTGTCTTTCAACATACATTTGAAATTTTTTGAAGATAGAAAATACATCCGACTTCTGTCTCATGAAGTACACCCACGTCATTCTGCTGTAGTCATCAATGAAAGTGAGAAAATACCTGTTGCCTCCCTGAGACGGTGATGGCATCGGTCCACACACATCTGTATGAACTAGCTCCAAAGGTGCTTTAGCTCTCCACGCCTTCTCTTTTGGAAACACGTCTCTGTGATGTTTTCCGAGAGCACATCCTTCACAAACTTCCTTCAACTCCTGTATTGACGGAAGTCCATACACCATATTCTTTTGCTGAAGGTTCTTTAGACTTTGAAAATTCAAGTGTCCAAGCCTTCTATGCCATAGCCAAGAGTCAGAGACAACTTCGGCTTTTAGAGCAACATCACTATATGAGAAAATTAGAGGAAAACTCCTGTTTTCTTCCATCTTGACCTTAGCTACTACACGCTTTCTTTGGTCAAGCACCTTACAGCCGAGATCTTCAAAGTGGACAGCATATCCATGTTCCAACAATTGCCCAACGCTCAACAAGTTCTGAGCTAGGTCAGGTACAAGCAACACATCTTGAATATTTCTTCTTCCCTTCTTTGTCTGTATGGAAATTGTCCCCTTTCCTTCTGCATCAACAGCAACACCGTTTCCCATCTTTACTTTGGAATTACAAGCTGTATTCACGTCTCTAAAGATGGTTTTGTTGCTGGTCATGTGATTGCTGCAGGCGCTATCAACATACCAGACTTCGGCCTCCTTCTGTTCTTCGGCTGCTTGACATGTGTAGAACATGTATTCATCGCTTTCTTTCTCTTCTACAAAATTTGCTTGCTGATTTTCTGAGTTACAGTCTTTCTTGAGATGACCAAACCCTTTGCACTTGTAGCATTGTGGTTTATTTTTGAACCAGCAATTTCTTTCGTCGTGTCCTGCCCTCTGACAGATTCCACATATTTGAGAGGTAGAAGCTTCAGTATTTCTTCTGGAAAAATTGCTTGTAGCCCTTCCACGGCCTCTTGCAGCAAAACGTCCTCTTCCTCTCATGATTCCTCTACCACGGAACGATTCTTGAGATGAATTATTTCTCGATCCAAAATTGAGTTTGGATTGAAAAGCACTCTCAAATGTTTTTTCTGTACGAAGGTTCTGTCTCTGCTCAAATGCCTTAATAGAACCCATCAATTCTTCAACTTCCAACGATTCAAGATCTTTGGTTTGTTCTATGACAGAAACAATAGAGTCATACCTTTCTGGCAGACTGATAAGAATTTTCTCCACAATTATTTGAGAAGAAATTGTTTCTCCATACGTCTTCATCTGATTTATCACATCCATAACTCGGGTGAAATAATCTTTCAGAAGATCAGAATCCTTCATCTTCAAGTTCTCAAACTCCCTTCGTAGAGACTGAAGTTTTATTGTTTTTACTTGAGAACTTCCTCTGTATTCTTTTTCAAGAATATCCCACGCCTCCTTTGATCTAGTGGCGTTGATAATTCTTGGAAAAATTGTTTTTGTAACTCCCTCTTGGATCAGAAGAAGAGCTTTAACATCTTTCTTGATATTTGCCTTTAGCTCCTTCTGCTCGCCGTTTGATAGGGTTTCTGGATCTTCTGGATCAATGAAACCGTCTTCTACAAACTCCAAGAGATCTTGTGAGATGAACAGTGTTCTCATTCTCACACACCAGAAATCGTAATTTTCTCCATCGAATTCTGGTACATAACTTTGATGATCTTTGCCCATTCTCTTTAGGCTCTGATACCATGTTATATCTGATAAGAAAGAGGAGAGAATAAACACGGAGTTAATAAAAGACTACATTGATAATAATTTGGTGTGTCTTACAAAGGTGATAACCAGTGCCTTTTATAGGCATCACAAACCTTAAGCCAATTTCCTAAAACTCTACTAATTATATAAGGAAACTACTTCTAAACTTAAGCCTAAGCCTAAACTAGGAAACTTATTCAAACTAGGAAACTCATCATATATTACCAAACTTCCAACACTTCCCCTCAAGTTGAGTAGTGGGATCTCCAATGCTCAACTTGGACAATACTGATTCAAATATCTTGCCTGTAGATGACTTTGTCTGTCTTTTATAGCTTGCTTGGTAACGGTGGATATTTGTCCACTTTTCTAGTTTTTATGAAGCTTGATCGTCATAGATTCAGAGGCTTCGCTTGCTGAGTGGTCACGAAACTTAACCATTTAACAGGTTCAGAGGTTCCCTTGCACGAAACTTAACCACTTAGTAGGTTCAGAGGTTCCGCCTTAAACCGAAAATCTCCACGTTGGGTCTTTACGAAACTTAACCAATTAGTTGGTTCAGAGGTTCCGCCTTAAACCGAAAATCTTTACGTTGGGTCTTTACGAAACTTAACCAGTGAGGAAATCCATTTCTTTCATGGAACTCTCGAAAAGATGCACTTAAACAACTTTTTAATGGAAACCTAGCAAGGAAATTAGCTCACATAGAACTTTGCTGTCAAGTAGTCGAGTTTAGTGAATCTGGTAGTTGGCCTTGCTTGGTGGAGTCAAAGCTTTTGGTTCCAATTTTACAACACCATAGAAAGAGGAAAAATAGAACATGATTAAACACACACAGTTAAGTTGCAACATTATATAATCTGTAGACTCTGTACTATCCAATTCAAGGGGATAAATTTTCCATCTTCCATAATTGGCTTACTACGATCAGCACCACTGCTCAAAAGAGAAGTTACCAACAAACGTTTAAGTACTGACCCATTAGGCACCATCTATTAGCCATCTCGTAACTGTTCTCCCATGGAGTCTACTTCCTGTTTACCAAAAAGGTCTTTTGTTAGTCTTTTGTTTTAATATCTCCTCCTGCTCTTGTTCAGATGTGTCTATGATAATGTTTGATTGCAAAAATCAAGTTACAGTACAGAAAATGCAAAGAGATGATTATAAGGAACATTACTTATATGCGAATAACACTTACCTATGAAGAACTTCTTGAGTAAGCGACTTTTCTTGGCTATAATATGCCCAATTTCGTTTGATCTCCTCTCATTAATCATCAACAAAACTTGAGAAGCTAGGGTTACATTGGAAGGTTTAGACCTCAATAAGCTCACAAGCGAGACTCAGATCGACCATTAGACGTTATCAACGACCATAAAACAGATTCCAGTTTCTTCAACATTGTTATACTTCGTGCTGCGTCATCATCATCATCAGCATCGTCCCTCCTACACTGAGATTCAGCTAAGAACAACTCCACCATGTTTGCAACAACAACAAAGTCTCTTTGTTCGGTTAATTAGCGTCCAACTATAAAGCATTAGAAATCAATTCAGATACGATTTTATGCTAAGACAAAAATAATAGAAGGACCGTATCAATTGAGAAAACATTGCTACTAAACCTAGACCTATAGTGAGTCTAAACAATCAAAAAATTATTAATAACTAAGGCTAATATCTAGCGTGTACATGATATGGGATTGATAGCACATGTATCAACCTTCAAGTGAGACCGGTCTTCAGAAAATGAAACATCCAAGTGTTCAATAGAACTAAAAGAACTCGTGTAGGCACTTTCCAGTACCGCTAATCTGGCAACTTTAGCAAGCTTCTGTTTAACTTCTCTAAGCAACCTCCCTTTGATTCCAGGGAACGAATTATCTACATCCTGAGTTTTTCACATCCTCAAATAAATTATTAGAAATTCCTCACATCCTCAAAAATTATGTTTTAGAATACACAATACTTTGCTCACTTACGTTGTGAAACTATCATCTCCAACTCCCTAACTGCTCTTTCAAGCATTGTGCCTTTTGATCTAATACTGGAACTTTCCTTTGAATGCATGGATGCACCCTTCTGCATAAGAGACAATATATATATATATATCAAAGAATGCTATACAATATACAATGCATCATTGATCAGATATACTGTCATAGTAAGAAGTTAGAAGAAAGTGTTCAGTTACGAAAACACTGGAACATCATATATCTCATGTCATTGTTAACCAATTTTGCAGGAGACAGAGGGAAGAAAAGACAACAGTAACTCAATTAGTTATCAAGCATAACAGCCAAGAATCATGTACTCATGGATGCCTCGAAATTGCAAAAAGAGTCTCATAACCTAGCTTAAATTAAGGGTTTCAGAATGAGAACTCACCACTCTTCCCATTGGATGCTCAAGAAATCATCACTACCGCCTTTCCTTCTCTACTGAACTTTGTTAGTTGGGCTTAACTCGAATTTCCTGGATGGAGACTCGAGCTAGGCATCCTGGAGGAATCCCTATATATCTGATGTGTATTGCAAAATAGGGTAGACAGGTTAATCACATACAATACAATTATTCCATAAAAAATTCAAGGAAAAATTAAAGGGGTTAGAAGATTTAAATTTGGCTCCATAATTCCACGGCATTCACTTCCAGATATAAATAATTGCCCCAATAGGATCCACGGGGTACCTTTGAGGTTTCGTGTGGAAAGTGTAGCAGGACTATGTATGTATATCATTAGAAGCTCAATCAAACACGACGAATTTGACAAATGTTTAAATCTGTCAATATTATCTGGAGTTGAACGGAGTTTTGATAAATGTTTAACCAGGTTCACTTTTAACCTGGCATGAGACGGGATTTTTAAATCCCACTCCATAAAAAGTTTTGAACTAGGTTCACTGCACTGAGCGGGTTTTAAAACCCGTTAAACCTTGTTGTGTGATTTAAAAAAATAATAAGAAAACATAAAAATAGAAAATAATACTCAAAGGATAGTTATATTGAAAGCTTTGTCACCGTGAGTTTGCCAAAGTGCCGTACCTACTCTACAGTCGAATATAGTTTTTTTTTTTCTTTTTTTTTTTTTTGTAGTTTAAAAAGACCATTAAAATTTACATTGTTTTAAGAATTTACATTCATCTTTGACTTTGGCATCTTTAGTAAGCGTTGACTTCCAAAGACCATTGAATTTAAGAGGTCAATGGTGATCTTTGACGATCAACAAGATACCGAACTTAAACCAGGAAAATAATTAATGCGATCGAATATCCAAACTAACTAGCTAACTATAGTAAAAAAATCGAAGTACAGAAGTCAATAAAAAAAGTAAACTGTTGAGTGAAAATTTCAAAGAGAAAACGAAAATTGATAGATAGAAAAATTAGTTGGAAGAAAGTCCATATTTGTACCTCTCATTCTCATATATTAGATATATCAACAACAACCACCATATTTCCTTGATGTAGATTTGACAAGATCACATTATACCCAGCTAGCTGTCATAAATTAAGATAGTTGAAAAATATGGAACTACTACTACTAACTAGTTCTTCTAGTACTATCTGTAAAAGTTGAATTTGGTTTTTCTCATGAGTCATGACTCATCAATCATTGGTTCTTCTTTGAAGAGACGTAGTGAGTGAAGCTTAAATAAACTAATTAAATTCATATAATTTCCAAGAAAAAGGGCTTAGAAATTAGAACTTACTTAGCTTCCCATTATATATAGACTCTTCTCTCATTGTTTTCTCATCACTCATTCACACTTCATTCTTCACTATCTCTCTCTATCTCTTCTCTATCTAGTTCTTGGATTTGTGAAAACAAAAACATTGAACTATCTGTTATCTGATTCTGAATTCAAATCATTCATATAGTCATATATATTCATATCCATATATCTAGCTAGATTAATGGCTGTTAAGATTGGTTCTACAACTAGTAGTAGTTGTGTTGAGTTATCAAATGTTGCAAACTCTGATACTCATGGAGAAGATTCTCCATATTTTGCTGGATGGAAAGCTTATGATGAGAACCCTTATGATGAGATTACTAATCCATCCGGTGTTATTCAGATGGGTTTAGCTGAAAATCAAGTAAGAATTCATCACCTCAAAATTCTTGTTTATATATTCATGTCTTTTCTATTGATTAAGAGAATAGTTTCTAATATATTCATTTCTTTGTTTTGAACAGGTTTCATTTGATTTACTAGAAGAATACTTAGAAAACAATGCAGAGAAACAACCAACAACTAGGAAAAGTAGTGGGATTTCAAGCTTCAGAGAGAATGCTCTATACCAAGACTATCATGGTCTACAAAGTTTTAGAAAAGCAATGGCAAGTTTCATGGG
>JAJJMC010031477.1:1097382-1134560 GCA_023531435.1 Papaver californicum | reverse complement strand
TGCCGATGAACTGTTTGCGATGAAGCTTTGACCTGGTCAACTGGGTTGGACTCGGTCAACTGGCTTTGACCGAGTTGACTGGGCTGAGTTGACCCGCTGAGTTGGTCCGATCCAGCCCATCCCGATCCAAGGGTGCCCCAATCCAAAGTGTGGGTGCCTTGATCCATTTTTCCGGGTGCTTTGAACACTTTTTGAGCCAATTTTTCCACAAATCTTTATTCTTCTAATGTACCTACAAAAGCATAAAAACACGTAATAGACACACAATCGAATACTAACTTACTAGAAATTAAGGTGCAAATTAGACACTAAAATGTGTCTATCACTTAGCTAGACTGTTAGTTTTAGCATATTGGTGAATCTATCATGTTGCTCAGTGGTGAGTCTGGCATGTTGGATCTTGGTAGATGAAGCATAAGATATATACTGAGTGCTTAATATATCATAGACGTAGAGTCTGATTGTTTTTACATTGGTAGTTGTGGCATTACCATTGCGTGAGTACCAATCAAATTACATTCTTTAATTGATAAAACTCTTATATGGTAGATGCACCCATTAAAAATGGCTGATGAAGGACCAACCGATTTGGTGGAGTGGAGCCGACCAAATAGAGGGTCGGCCAAGTAGAGGATCGACCAAGTAAAGGAGCGTCCAAATTGGTGATATTGCAACTAATGGTGTTGAAACCAATTAAAGTATTAAAAAGTAAAACCTAATTACGATATAAGAGAAAAGTAATAGAGAGGAACCGACTGAGTGGTAGAGAAGAACCGACCAGGTGGTAGAGGAGGACCGTCCAAGAAGAAGACCATCCAAGGTGGAGGACCGTTCAAGAAGAAGAACGCCCAAGATGGAGAACCGACTAAATAGAGGAGTTTTGATAAAATATTAAAATATAAAAATAAAATAAAAAGAGGGGACCGGCTATGGGATGGTCAGCCGTCGCCGGTCCCACTATTTCTTTTTTCTTTTGTTAATTTCTTCCTCTTTCCTCCTGTTGCTCGTCCGTCTATATGGACGTCCGCCATATATGCTCAAAAATTCAGATACTATCTTTTAGCAAAAACACTGTAGATTCCTCATACGATGTTCGTTTTTGATGGTTAACCCTAATTCGGAATTGAAAATCGTCAGCTATCTCTGAACGCGGAAGGATTTAGGTTTAGAGCTTGTTTGACTGTTAAACAGAGCAAACAACAACCATCCAAACATATTTTAAGCAAAATTCTGACAGTTTTTCATCTTGTACTTCGCCTAGGGTTTAGGCCATATCTCCTAGACCGTTACTCGGAATAAGACGCCCTTTTAGTATGTCGTAGTAGACAATAGGCGGTTGTTTCGGTATATAGCTTGCCTCTTAATTCCTTACCATTTACTCCCATCTCGTAAAACCGTGCAAGCGTGAGTTCCGAATACAGAATGAGGTACTGAGTTACAGCATGAATGTCATATATTTTTATAGAATATTGAAAGCTCAGCTGGTGAGGCTCTAATATTATATGAATATATATATATATATATATATATATACTACAAGATCAGTATAGGATGCCCATATCAAGATTTTTGTATTCTTATTCTCTTGCGGAATACATAAAATATGAATTTCATAGTTCTAATGTTAGGTCAGTAACATATAAAAATTCTATTATTTCTACGTTTCTACTTCCTAACAGAGGCGACATTACTATTTTACCTTTTGTCAAAAATCTACCATCTACAGCTCCATAGGAGTTTCCCTAAGGGATGATGGTTGGGTCGGTAGTAAAGCTAGTCTAGCCGGTTTGGTCTGCTCAAAGAGTTGGGTACAATGTCAAAAAAAAAAAAACTTAATTTTTGGGTTGGATTCCTAAAACTAAAAGTTAAAAACACCGTTAATACTAGTATTCCCTCCATTCCATTCTTGTTGTTTAAATAGGGTTTTGCACACATATTAAGAAATAAAGATATATATATGTTTTCCATTTATATTTTTGATAAAAGTTTTCAAACATTAATTGTTATTAGTATATATATTTAAAAAATAATTTATATTTCCAAAATAAAATACAAGGATAGAGGAAAAATTATTTTATTGTGTGGGTCACAATACCTGGTTCATGTAATTCAGTTAGAGATGAGTTCTCTTTTTTTTCTAAGTCTAATGATTTTTCGGTGTTTTACACTTGGTTTGTTCAAAATTGCTTACTCTTTGCGCCTTTGAATTTTCTTTTTTTATTAGTTACCAAATGTTGCTTTTCGGCTGATAATCTTCAGTTAATGTTCGGAAAATCTCGGAAACGTGCTAAGAGCAACCACATTCATAAGATTAAAAGACGGACCAAACCCAAATTTGGTATTTGGTCCGTCCAAACCCAAGCGTAGTGCGGCGAGCATAAATGAGTTATGGTCCGGAATTTTTACTTGTCGGGATCAAAAATGATCCCAGAACTGGACCAAACCCAAATATAGTGGAGCGTTAACCTAGACCTGCCCCCCTTGCCAGGCGTTACGCTGGCTCTCCGTATGATGATAGGCGTTTATTTAGACGTATGTTTCATCATACGGGCGTGAACCAGAAGTCCGCCCCATCAGGCGTTCACCTAAGAAGACGCCCAATCAGGCATAACGCTAGAAGAACGCCTGAAATCAAGCGTTCGGCTAGGAATACTTGTGTTGGGTGTTCATCTGGATTAACGCCTGTAGTGGGCGTGCGCGTAAGACAGCGCCTGTTTGTGGGGCGTTATTATAAGTGAGCGCCTACTCAGATAGTCGTTGAGATTTGTTACCGTTGATCAACGGCTATATTTTGGTTTGTATTTTGATATTCCTATAAATGAATTTATACCCTTTCGTTCCCATTTTGAAACCACATCTTTCACATTTCAAATAACCTAATACAAAGATTATTTTTATGTCTCCTTTTCATAATTATGGCTTACGAAAAATTTAGTATAAATGCAGAGAATTTTACCATAGAGGAAGATTTATCCCTTTGTTGAAACATAATATTATATTATCCAGCAAGGGGTCATGAACGTCGGATGAATGGTTCAATGAGCAAGGAATGGTTAGAACCTATCCATGCTAACTTTTGTAATGAAACCGGTAACCCCAATAACCGGAACAGAGCAGGTCTTTTTTGTCGATTTCAGGAAATAGGTAGGGCAGTACTACAAATTTCAACTTTAACCACTAAGGTGAATGAAAGAAGAATTAGGAATGAAACTGATGACGAAGTTGTTGCCAGATCTCTGGAGAAATAGAGAAGATGGAAAGGTTCAGATTTCAGGTACCAACCTCATTTCGAGATCCTCTGGGTGATGGAAAAATACAACCCTTTTGTGTTGATTGTTCTTCGAAGATGTTTAGATCGTTATCCATGGGGTCATACCACTCGTTTAAGGTTTGATTATAGGTTTTGTGGGTATATCTCTTTGTAAACCCTCACGATACATAACTCGTATGTTGGGGCCACCTAATGGTTTAAAGGCTTAATGCACCTGCTAAGTGCAACCGCGACTCCTGCGAAAATGAGATATCTTGGCGTCTTCATTGTCTTTTTTGGCAGGTTGACGATCCTTTCTAGAGGCTATGACGACACTAAATTTATAAGATGACTCTTTACCAAAAATTACCCACTCCTATGTCCAATTTTACATAAATGTTGTCATGGTTTTCGAAAATCATAAATGAAGATTGTCGAAAAGTTATCAAGGTCGTTATGGTTTTACAATACGATCATGCCAACCCTAGAAACAGTTATTGCGAATTTTGAATTTGTAAGATATGGTTGACTGACCCAACGACTTTTTTTTGTTGCTAAACTAGTCGTTGGTAATTAAACACTATAAAAGAAAACTATCCCTTTCAAGGTGATTCTCATTCTCACCTATCCATGTCATTCTCAATCTCAACTATCTCTTTCATTCTCATTCTCATTTTCCAACTCATTCTCACCCTCCCTTTCAAGCACTAAATATGGTAAATCCACACAATAATGATGAAGATGTTGCCATTGTTAGAGCGTGGGTTACGATCAGAAAACACGACTACGATAGAGCGTACATTACCCAAAGTAACCAAGACGTTAATCAAGATATTAACATGGATCAAACATTTGATTCTTGGTGGAAGTGTATTTTTAAGAATTTTATGGGATTAGACGGAAATCATAATCGTAGGACGTTCAAAGTCATTAAGATAAGGTTTGAGAAGCTATTTCAACGTTTGGAAGCTTTGAAACAGGAAATGAAAGTTGTAAAAAAAGCTCATCCCACCGAATCTAGTGCGACAAGAGTAAGTATGTCAATTAATAAGTTGTTCATCAAACATAGTTTTCAAACAAACAAACTTATAATTGATTTATTTTTTTCAGTGGGTGATGGCTCTCGACAAATATGAAGCTATACATGGGAAGACGTTTAGGCATGAGGATTGCTATCGAATTTTGGAAGAAAGTACCTATGATTTCAACCTATATGATTAAGTGTTTAAGTATAATCCAATGATTTATTCTATTTCATTTCCTTTAATGTAACGCGATGTATGCCTTTTCGATTCAATGAAATGATTTTACGTTCAATTGTTGTACAAAAGCAAAAACCAAAAAATTCCCTTGGTTAGAGACGTCGTGGTATATGATATGAACCGATGCGACCCTAGCACATATTACATACAGGAATTTTTGGGTCCAAGAGTCGTCATGGTATAGACATAGTACAGTGACGATTCTTAATGAGCAAAGTTAAATGTAAGGGTAGTCACTATCATTTGTTGGACCATGACGATTTTTCATAGAATGGTAAAGTTGCAGGTTAGTTTCTTCAGTGTTGGATACTTCCGTTAATTTATTCATTACAACGTAGTAAGCATATCGATAATACATGAGCTAAAAAGTAGACCTAAATTCACTTTCTTAGGCATCGCGGCTGCACTTAGCATGTGCAACAAGCCTTTAAACCCCTAGGTGCCCCTAGCGGTCGAGTGGTGTCTCGGGCGGGTTTACAAGAGATTTAACCACAAACCTATCCGCCGGATTTAGAAATTGTTACTCCTCACCAAAATCTTTCCATAAGTGTTCGATCAAGTCATTTCGCAAACGAATATGAGTATCTATGTTGTGTACTGCACGTCGGCGTTTCTCAACTCTCATTCTCGAAAGTTCAGCAGTATTTTGTCAAGAAATATTTACCTGTGCATGGTTGCTGCTTTGATCATATTCATATGGCCAATCACCGAGTAAACGCTCATCCTCCACTATCATATTATGTAAAATGATAACAGTTTTCATGATATATGCAAGGACGTCTGGATTCCACATTCTTGCAGGTTGCTTGACGATGGCAAATTGATTTTGCAGTACACCAAAGGCTCGTTCTACATCTTTTCGGCAACCCTCTTGCATTGCTTAAAATTTCTGTTTCTTCTGAGAATCTGGATGTTTAATAGATATCACAATAGTAGCAATCTCTGGGTATATTCCATCACCAAGATAATAACCCATATCATATTGATGTCCGTTTACGAAAAAGTTCACAGGGGGTCTTTTCCCGTTGATAAGCTTTTTAAAAATATAAGAACGGTTCATCACATTAATATCATTGTTAGAACCAGGCATACCAAAAAATACATGTCAAAACCAGAGATCATATGACACCACTGCCTCCAGCATAATACTTTCACTCCCTTTGTACGCAGTGTAAGCACCAGATTTCGCCGATGGGCATTTATCGCATTTCCAATGCATGCAATCTACACTACCCAGCATCCTTGGAAATCCCCTATCCTTGTTCTCATTAAGAAGCAGTTCAACATCACGCTTAGTTGGTGTGCGCAAATATTCTTTCTCATACAAATGCGCAATCGTCTTACAAAACCTACGAGTTGCTTCCAAAACAATGGTTTCTCCAATCCGTAAGTACTCATCTATTGCATCGGCCGCACATCCATAAGCTAACATTCGTATTGCTGCAGTAACTTTTTGGTGAGGGGTTAATCCAGGAACGCCACAAACATCTTTTTTTTGAACAAAATAATTATTTATAGCTACGACATCTCCCAATATACGGTTGAACAATTATCACCGCATTCTAAATCTTCTACGAAATACATTAGGTGGAAACGTCGGGTTTCTGCAAAAGTAATCTTTCCATAGAAGTTTTGCACCGGCCTCACGTTCTCTTGATAATTGGATACGAATATGTGCCAGTTCATACTTGAAACGATCAATCCCAAAGTGACTGCTTGGTTATTTTGGCTCAATGCAACTAAATCTTCGTCTGATGAGTACAAACTATTGTTATCATCATCACAAGAAGAAGAACAAGAAAAAGAAGGAGGAGGAATAGAAGAAGTAGAAGCATAATAAGGATTGTTATTCTCATAGTATGTCATTGGTTGGTGATGTTTGCAGTTTTGGTTTGTATTATTGGAGAATCTAGTATTCAATTTATAGGCATATTAAGATAAGTCTTTGAATTTTGATATGACCATACACTCTTGGTATTTTAAAAATTAACTGAGTTGAGGAAAGTGGGGTGAATATACGCATCAAACATAATAAGTGTTGGTTGAGAAGAGAAGACGAAGCACAAAAAACGACAAAGGAAAAATTAAATATCTATTTGAAATGACAATACAAAACAGATATAAAGGACAAAGCAAAGATTAAAAATATCTCTGGAGATGACAACACAAAGCAGGTAAAAGACAACGTAAATGTAAGAAAAGTCTTTTGAAATGACAATTCAAATAAGAGTAAAGATAAATCAAAGAAAAAAAATGTTTGTTCGAATGACAATACAATGCAAATAAAAGACTACCCATCCGTATCTTGATTCCCGGGCGTCGAGCGCGGGGCCGTAAATGGAGGCAAAGATGATCTGGGTGTGTAGTTACT
Source organism: Papaver californicum (assembly GCA_023531435.1). Taxonomy (NCBI): domain Eukaryota; kingdom Viridiplantae; phylum Streptophyta; class Magnoliopsida; order Ranunculales; family Papaveraceae; genus Papaver; species Papaver californicum. Next base: position 1,127,677 of record JAJJMC010031477.1, on the reverse strand, counting down.
TGATTGCATTGTTGATGATGATCCCTGACCCATGGTATTCCACATTTGTGGTGGCAAAGTTTGAGAAAAAGTGCCAAACCCAGTGGTTGTTGTTGACGAAAACGGGCCAGCTGTAACTCCAAATTGTTGATGTGAGTTTGTTGGCTCCGTATTTCTTCATCTTTTTCCAAGATGAACTCCATCCTCTCCTTCGTTTCATTTAACGTAAACGTACGGAACTCTTGCATAAAATCAGCATATTGTTGAACCAAACCATAAGCTTCGACCTGTTATGAAAAAAAATTATATCATATTGTCACCCATTTTTATATACTAAAAAAAGACCAGTGGTTTGTTGTATACTTACGTATAACAATTGTTGTTGAGGAGGAATGGGTACATGTTCATCAGGTTCTTTGATGTTGGCTTAATACGGTCACCAGCATAACCGTATGTTTCAATCTCCCAATCGACTTTGGTGGCATATTTCTGCAAGTTAGTTACATGTCGCCAATACTCCATATACAAATCATACATAACAACATGCACTAATTGATTTACAGAGACCACTTCGTTTTCCATCAACTCGTTAGCTTCGTCATTGTTCAGGTTGCTAATACGAGTAGGCTTGCTGGGAACGCCCCATGTACAATGGCATTGTCTCCAACACCGTTCTCCGAGGTACAAGTTGTTCCGTGAAAAGAAATTAACTATCAACAAATAAACCAATCAACTAGCCGAAATTCAAAGAAAATAAAAAGCAATCCTATGGAAATAAATTATCAACTCACACTGTATAGCCAAGTGAATATAACCCTTTTCTCTGAGAGATCTATTGCTTTCCGTCCAATATCAGTTTCAAGGACTAAGACGGCGGAATCCCACGGTTGTCAGGTCACATCGTGTACAGTCAACTGATTAAGATAAGTCCTTGAACGAACAATATCAATACTCTTCCTTCTTGTACCCTTCCACCGAGAACTTCTAGGCCACACTGCTTCACTTTCACTCGTTGGGTTCTTTGGTCGGCATATGCCCAGATTTCGTACCCCCAAAACTAGAATGTGAAGACAACCAACGAAATAAATAAATTAGCAACAAATCCACATTTTACAAAAATATAAATAAGCCGAAGAAATTTACCTCCAATATTTGGAAGGGTCCGGCTAGTGACTTTTGTCCCCTGCCAGATGCGGCAAGTCCAGCATACAATTTCGCAAAAGCAGCACTACCCCAGTCATAATAGCCAACTGCATTTAGATCCTCAAAAGCAGCATCCAGCATCAATATAGTTTTTTGCATTAGAAAAGAAAAATTGTCCCAAAACATACATACAAAAGGCTCTGGACACTCTCTCAGCAAGTATGCTATCATCGTTAGCCGCAACCAACGTTCCTGGCTCAAAATATATGCTCAAAAATGCAACCGTAATTGCATCTGGAACCCACTGGTTGGGAATATGTTCTCTTTTACAAACTCACTATCTTTAATTTCTGAAAAACATGCGCCCGGACATATTCAAATTGGTACTTCGCCGAGTCATACGGAATACCACTACCAATACCAATACTTAATCCTGTCAACATGACCCAATCAAGCGGCGTGAACCCAATCTCACCAAAGGAGAAGTGAAAAGTGTTCGTGGTAGCCCAAAAACGCTCAACAATGTAGTCAATCAATGCATGTGACAAATCTACTACATCCATGGTCAATAAACGGTCCAATCCTGCCTTTTCAATAATGTATTTAACCCTAAGGCTGTGTTTAGTAATACTTGCATAAGTCTGAATGACCGATTTGAGGGATCCACGATGTAAATACTTGAATTTTGTATCGGTTGAATATGTAATATTCGTCGATGCGTTACCCTGAGCATCTTCCACGACAGTATAGTTCACCAACCCGGGAACTTCGACCATTTCTTCAGTAGTAGGGTCTACTTATGGATCCTCAACCGTTTTAGCTTTCTTGTTCCTCTTTTTTCGACAAACGAATCTCGACGTCACATTGCTCAACATCTGTGCAAACAGTACATACAAGTTTCAAAATCAAGAGTAATCCTCACAATGCACAAATATATAACTCTACATTAATCCATAAATCCACAAAAATACTAATTTCATCATTATAAAAGTAATTATCTAATTAGATTATCAAATGTACAAACATACATAAATCAAACAAATTACAAAATTCATGATTCACAATATAGTCCACTACTAATCATATCATCAATTGTACAAAAAAAATCATCATAATTCCCCAATTCTATAATTCCATAAACATTCCTAATTCCCAAACTTCAAAGACAATCAAGTCAATTAATCATAAAATTAACCACAACCCAACTTAAATTAACCAACAACTTAATCGATTCTAACTTCAATTCAACAAATTCTCATCAATTTTTTATACCCAATTTACAACTTCCATAAACCCTAGAAATATACCCAATTCCAAAATCACAATTTCTAAAACCTAATATGTCTATTTCATAATCAAATGTTTAATCTTTAAACATATATATACAAATTTAATTAACAAAACATTAACTTAAATCATAATTTAAACCTATGAAATCAATTACAATTTATATCAAAGTTTAAATTTATTACCTTGCTTGCTTTAAAATAATCTTAACTTAGATTACTTGGTATCAAATCTGCCAAGCTTTTGCAAATTTGAAAAGAGGTTGAGTTTGATTTGGAGGGAGAAGTGGGTTGAGTGGTAGGAGAATGGTTTGGAGTGCGTCTGTTTGTGTTTGTGAAGGCTTTTTCATGAGAAAACAAAACTGTGGAGTGGGAGAAGAGAGTTGTGCGGGAAACCAAGAGGACGCCCCATCAGGCGCTCACCCAGCCCTCCGCCTGGTGAGACGCGCGTTCGGCTAGGGAAGCGTCTGATGCTTCAAGCGGATGTCTAAGCGTGCGCTCGTCTCATCTGAAACACGTACCAGCTGCATGTGTAGAAAAATGACGGGCGTTTGGCTATGATTCCGCCCCATCAGGTGTTCTCTAAGAGAGCGCCTGTCTCTGGGGTGTGCATCTAGGGGTGCGTCTATCATCATGCGTTCTTTTGAGTTACGCCTCCCATCGAGCGTTCACCAAATGTCCTCCCCACCCAAGCGTATTCATAGACAACCGCACGTGTCAACAGACTTATACCTAGCCGTGCGCCCAACTCCAGACGCTAGTTTAGACAACCGCCCGATCAAATTTTACTCATGCACCGTTGCGTTTCAGACCGACCAAAAGTAAAAATTTTACTCTTTGGTCGTTTAGTATACTCGTATGACTGTGGTTGCTCTAACGAACCATATAACTTGCTTTTACACACACAAAAATCATTCCTCCGAAACATAGAATTTGACCCTCATTAGAGCAAGTTTTATGGTGGAATTCGTGCTATTCCAAGGTTGGAAAAAATATAAAATTTCAAGTCTAATAACTTTTAAGGTGTCATCCACACTTTTTCCATGGCATTTTTCAAAGTTTCACGAAATTTGGATTCCAAGCGACGAAGACTATCCGTTTGGCGCTTAACACAATACGCAAAACAGATTGATGTTTTGCTGGATTCCACCATTACACTTGAACTTCCATAACCTATTCTAAATACTGGGGCGACATATAACTTCGAAGATGAAATTCTTCCACCATAGGACTTGCTCGTAGGAAGTGTTGTTGAAAAGTTGGGCGTAAATATGTTAAACTCTATTCTCTAAGGGAAAAGAAAAAGCGAAATTTGGGGGTAAATATCTTTATAAACTTCCACCTCTTTCCTTGTTAAAACAAGAATCCAGGAAACAAGGGAAGGGAAGATAATCAGAGAGAGATATGGTGCGTGTTCTTATCAATATCATGAGGGCACGCATCATCACCATCACCATCACCATCTCCTTCTTCTTCATCGTCACTGCAAACAGTGATCCACAGATCAATTGCAGCAAAACATGTGTTGCACAAGACTGTAACAGTAAGTTCCTTTTAGATCCCAACAGTTTTGACCTTTGTGATTTTTTTTTTTTTTTTAATTCTTTTTTTTTTTTTTTTTTTTGGGTTAATGTAGGTATGGGGATTCGATATGGGAAGTTTTGTGGGGTGGGATGGACAGGATGTCCTGGACAAAAACCATGTGATGATCTTGATGCTTGTTGTAAAGTCCATGATGAATGTGTGGAGAAAAAAGGTATGACCTTTACTATTGAATGAAATGGTGTTGACTTGACCATTGAATTTGTGAAATTTGAAGGTGTTTTTAGAATGATTAATTGATTTTTATAAACACATGATGATTCGATTTTATGTGAATTTCTTGGTGGAAAACAACAGATGGTAATAGGAATCAATTCTGTTTAGTGATTGATACAATTGGGGTTTTAGGACGAAGGTTGAATTGCATGTGTGTGGTGTTAATGATTGAATCAGGTGTTTTATGTGTGGAATGAGTCGAAAAATGAATCTGTTTTTATTTGTCTACAACCATTAACTAGAAAACCAGCTTTCGTGCTAGCAAGTTACTAGCATTTCAATGTCACGGATAGGGAATTCATTAGCGGATTGGGTATGAATCCCGTTGCCACTTAAGGTTGTTGCAATTAGGTAGCATAAGAGCTAGTTTTCTTGCATTTTCCCTTTATCTAGGCTCTTGCCAGACAACTGGATCCTATGCTGGCAAGTTGTTAGAACTCTAAGGTGGAGTCTACGTAGATGTCTTAATCCTCGGGATTGGTGAACCGTTTGGGTGAATAGGGCATGGGATCCATGCCAGTATGCCACGTTGGAGTGCTAGCAACTAGCTAGCATGGGTGCTAGTTGTCTGGCATTTTCTTTACTTCCAAAAAACTTGTGTCTTTTGGAGGGAGTTTGTGAAATTGAATTGAACAGAGGGATTGTGAATGGTTCATTTCGGAGCTTAACGTTTATAGCTTAGGTTAGGCTTTGCTCTTTTCACAGAAGTCTATGTACATGTGCTTTTTTATTTAGAATAAAAGTGCAGCTTCTGACGATAATATTCCTGCAGTACTCTATTGTGCTTTTTAGTTTTTATTTTAGTGAATTAAATTGAATGAATTGGTGTTGACTGTTAACACATGACCATTGAATTTGTAAAATCTGGAGGTGTATTTAGAATGATTAGTTAATTGATTTTCTTCGGTACTCATTTTTTGATTCATGTAAAATTGATACATGGGATTTTAGGAAGAAAACTAATAGAAATTTTGGTATGTCAATGATCATGTGTGAGTGAAATAAAAGAAATTTTGTCTACAACCATGTTGTAAACAACTAGCTCTTGTGCTAGAAAGTAACTAGCACTCCAATGTGGTGTCTAGAAGCCCATAGTCTCTTTCCTGCAACAGGTCGTGGGGGAAAAGCGTTGCTAAATTTATCCCGTCGCTATCTCAGGATTAACGAACCCTTTGGATGAACGGGGGAATTCAGCAGTGACCAGTGACCACTGCCACCTATAGTTGCTAGCAACCAGATTGCACAAGAGCTAGTTTTCTAGTATATTCCTTTTTTTTAGGCCTGAGCTAGATAACTCTGCTAGAAAGTTATTAGAACTCTAACGTGGTGGCTACGTTGATGCGATGATGAACCCGTTGGGGTAATTCCAAAGGTAAAAAGGGTCTGGAATTCACTGCCATGTTGGAGTGCTAGCAACTAGCTAGCATGGGCAATAGTTGTCTAGCATTTTTCTTTACTTCTGAACAACGTGTTTCTTTTGATGGGAGATGAATTGAGATGATGGATTTTGTTCAATCTGTAACTTTAACATAAATATCGATACATTGCAGCTTTTAACGATTTAAGACTTGCATTACTCGTGCTGAAAAATTTGGAAGCCCAATGGATACTACTGTTAGAATTTGTAATCACATAGTTTGTTCTTGTGGTATCCTTTGTTGTCTGTGGGATTTACCACCTCTATGTGTTTGTAGAATCAGTAGGAATGCTCCACCTCTTAAACTCCACTAATGTTCATTTCTGGATGTTTATGCCTTTGCACAATTCTGCACTTACTAAGTGGGAATACAAAGTAGAAATCGAGATTCCTTAATCAGTCTCAACACCCTCACAAATTAGATATCTAGGTAGTTGTTACACACTAGACTCTCAACACCCTCTCAAATTAGATACTTGGTTACTTGTTGTATAACTATGTTTCATGACAATTTCTTCTACACTTAGGAGTTTCTGCACGATATTATTCCATGTTTATAGCTGGTTCATTTGATGATTTTACTATTCCAAAAGCTTAGATCTACACGACTGGTTGAAACTTGTGCAGTTAATTCTTGTACTATTGCAGCACAATTTCGTTTAGTTGTCAAACACGAAGCTGAAAGTTTTGTATTGAAGATTCAGAAGTATCTGCGCATGTTAATTTTATAATGGAACTCTATGCTCATGTAGATTTGTTAGTTTTCTCTAGAAAGTTTGATGCTGATTTTGTAACTAGAATTGATTCTTTATCAGGGATGATGAGTGTCAAATGCCACGAGAAGTTCAAGAACTGCATAAGAAAAGTTCAGAAATCTGGGAAGACTGGATTCTCTCAAGTATGCCCTTACAAAACTGCTATGCCTACAATGATTCAAGGTATGGATATGGCCATCATGCTCAGCCAACTGGGCAGTCAAAGATTTGAACTCTGACAGAGTATATTGAAGATACTTGGGTGGAGACGAAGAATCTTTTACCCACAATACTAACATCTATTTCAACCACATTGGTTGATTGTATTGTTATTGGAACCATTAGGAGTTAACAGTAAAACTAGTCATAACTGATAAATTTGTTTCTCCGTCCCATTCTTGTTCAACAGTTTTGTTTTGCTTCTCTCAACGTGAACTGTTATCAGAAAGAAATCATAATTATGAAAGTTTTCTTTGGCAATCATGGGTTCCAAATATGTGTAGTTGCTGTTTTCAAGTTCTGTTGCGGGTTGGTTGTCTTCAAATAGCAAAAAGGAATTATGTACGCTCGTAATGGTGTCTGCAACATTTCTTGTGCAAATGGGTCATCGACGAAATATATGTTACAAGGGACTGCAAAATAATGGCTGATTCATAGCAGGTGTGTATATATGCTCTAATTATCAAAGAGAATCAAACAACAGAATATCTGAAAATTACACTAATAAATTTCATTACACCAAAGAAGTAAAAAAGAAAAAATGGAAAAAAACTACTTCTCCATCTTAAAAAAAGTGATACTTTCATATTTTTTTATTTTTCTCAATTTAATATATTTTTAGAAAATAAAAAATAAATAAAAATATCACTTTTTCTAGGACGGAGGTAGTATTGCATATTGAATGAAAAAAATAAGGCTAAGCAGCAACAATCGTTGTTTAATCATGCTTATTGAGTAGTTTGAAAACAAAGTAATTCGAGTTAGAATTCCAAAACATTCCGATCTCGTCGCCAGCTTCTAAACCCATGGCCTTAACAAATTCAGAAGACCATCCACTTTGAAATATGTATGACTTATTACTACTCCACTTCCTGAATACCAGTTTATGAACCCTCAAAGTATCGAAATCTCTGACTAAAACCTCCACAAAATACCCATCCTCCTCTTTTACCAAGAGGTCTACTAAAAGTTGCTGCCGTCGGTGCTATTTCTAATGCTGCTGCCGTTGAAAGAAGTTATAATAAAACTCTTCTAGTTTCTTGCAAGAACTCGATGAATGTAGTAATGGCCTGTACACTTCGTAATATGTTCGGAGAAGTAAAGTGTAAACATAATTCCCAGGTTACATTTTCCGTTTCGGTTTCTAATTAGGGGTTTTGTTTTGATTTTTATTCCACCGACATTGCTTCTCTCCTCTGAACCGAATTTTGTTTTGCCTCCATATGTTTATGACTTGTAATTATTCGTGTATTTCTCAGATTTTTGTTGAATATATTTCCGTATTATTGAGATGTTACACAGTTGAATATTTTCCGTTTTATTGAGACAAGTCTAGTGTACGTGCGTTGCACATCACGTCTTCTGGCATGCTCTTCTCAAAAATCAAATCCATTTTTTGCAAGATGTACTTGTACGTCAAATATACGATACATGAATACCGTCAAAGCAAATTAAGTATATGATACAAGTTTTTTCAAATTGCCTTTAAACTATATTTATTTGATGGGATTTTTTTAATTGATAATTTTTTTAATGTTTACGATTTCCGAACTCGTATCACGGAACTATTTTATAATGATTTTACCAATGTATTACAGTGACATCTTCATCCTTATAATATTTTAACTCCTTGATTTTGAAAAAAAACAAATTTAACTGAAAAAAAGGTTAGCCTTTTCTCCAAGCTCACTTCAGCCAAATTCCAATCGTCCAGTAATTTCCAGTTCTAACATAACGAAAATACACATGCTCTAATTGCATGCATCTAGTCATGTTTTGAGTTCTTTGGTTGATTTTTTTTGCATATATATTCTAAGAGTAAGGCCTGTGGGATTTTAACATTCTATCCATTTTAAAATAAATGAAGGTCTATCTGAAGGAGTGAGATTTACACTATGAGAAATGAAAAGAACACATTAACGGATGTTGATCTCCCATTTGAGAAAAGAAATTTACTTGGACGGGTGATCATTACCCATCCAAGTAAATAGTTAGTTATTTGAATAATAACTAATTTAGATGGGACACACGTTTTGGAAGTTTAATATTGTAAAATATACCCAGACAGAGAAATATCACCTGTTTCCCCTTGAACGACTGAACATTACCTGGCTAGTGTAGATCGTTGCCCACTCATTCGATCGAATGAGTGTTTGAAAGAGTTGAGGAGAAAAGGGATTTTTCCCCTACCTGTAGCGGCACCAAATTTGACCAAATTTGGTAAATTTCTTTAACTTGAGTGAGTTTCTCTATAGCCCTTTCTCTAAGGAGGAAGGCTGTTAGGTTTGACTGTAATATCCTAATTTGCAGGTAGGGTTTGTCGAGTGGAATACATGTAATGATTTGTCCTTTTCTAACACCGATGCCTTTTCAGCATAGTTGGCTCTAGAGTTGGCAAAAAACTCTGCAGTTTTGCAATATAAGTATAATACTGAGACTTTTTTACAATCCAATAGTGATCTAATTGGTAAAATCATTGCCATATATATATATATATATATATATATGCAACCTACATGAAAAATCTAAACATGCAAACTGCAACATTTTTATGATAAATGGAACAATCCAAGGAGCAAAATTACAGTATCACTCCATGCTTTGTTTTTCATTTCTAGCATATTTTGAGATACCATCAACAACCCCATTTAAGGTAAGACATGGTACAGTTCGGTTCGGTTTTCTCCAAAACCAGAACCGGAACCACGAAACTCGTTTTTCCTATTTATGAAACCGTCCTACACCATTTAATAACGATTCGGTTCTGAACCAACTATTTCGGTTCGGTTCCAAATCATTTTTTTAAAACCAACAATTCTGTCTGTTACAGGTAACTGGCAGTGCAAGTTATATGAGAAAATTCTTAATATATTAAAAGTTGTTTCTATTACATTAAAAGAAATTTGTTATTACAAAACTTCATTAACAACAAAATACAGTCTTTAATTATATGACAAACATACATGCCAACAAAACGAAGAACATTAGAATTTAGGAATTATTGAGAAAAATAAATATGGATAAAAGAATGGTCTAGATTAAGTATTAAAGATTATATCAATAGCTATAAATTAACGGTTTTAATTTACTAACGGTGTACCAGTTCAATTTTACGCTAAACCAAAACCGAAATCACTAAAACCGGTTTATACATTCTTAAAATTATCCAATACCATCATATAAATGGTTCGATTCAGTTTTACTTTTAATGGTGTGGTTCGGTTCCGTTTAGCACTATAACCGGAACTATGTACACCCCCAGCCCCATAACTATCTCTCTACAAAAAAACACCACCATTATGAATTTTATTCTCTATCGATTCAACTCAGTAAATCACTGTTGACTCAACCTAGTCACGAAAATCCACCCAATAAACTCAATAAAGATCTCTTTTTCTCAAAAATAAAATTTCAAACAAACCAATTTAGCCGTCCAATAAATCAACGGCCAAGATCACATAATTCACAAGATCAAAATTTCTTGTTTCAATAAATACCCAACCCAAAGAGATATTCACTTCAGAAACACTCTCTCTTCGACTCTTGCAGAAAAACCCCCAAATCTGTAGGGTTTTTACAATTTGGAAACCCTAATTTCAAATTTTTATCAGAAAGGTAAGAGATTTTGGATTTTTTTGTTTGATTTTCAACTTTGCTTAAGAGATCTGTTAAAAACAAGCCCTAATTTTGATTTTTTCTGTGCTTGTTATTAAAGAATGGGAGAAACAAGAGATAACGATGCGTACGAGGAGGAGCTTCTTGATTATGAAGAGGATGAAGAGAAAGTACCAGATTCTAATGGTGCTAAAGCTACTGGTGAAGTTGCCAAAAAGTAAGAAGATTTTCTTTTTTGAAACCCTAGAAATTTTAGAAATTTCGTCGGTTTTTTCTCTTTCGTTTAAAAACCCTAGAAAGTTGAAATTTTTTGAATGAAATTGATGTACTTTTTCTTGTTTTGGGTTTTTTCTCAACCCAATAAAGTTGAACATTTATAAGTTAAATTGATGTTATTTTTGGCCTGTTGAGATTGATTCTGCTAAAAAGTTGCAATTTTTCATTTGAAATTGGTAATGAATTTGGCTTTTTGAAAGTTGAAATCTTGTGAGTGAATTTGATTTTGGATTTTTGAGATTGATTTCGTTTTGGGTGTTTTTTTTTCCGAAACCCCAGAATTATTTTCAAACTCTTGTAGTATGTTTGGGGTTATAGTGAGGTTAAATTTGAAACCCTGAAGTTTGAGGCTAATTTGAATGCTTTGGAATGGTGCAGGGGGTATGTTGGGATACACAGTTCTGGATTCAGAGATTTTCTATTAAAGCCGGAGCTTCTTAGAGCAATTGTTGATTCGGGATTTGAGCATCCATCTGAAGGCAATTTACTTTTTCTTGGATTCTTTTGTGTTTTTGATTTAACAAAGTTTTATTTGGATTAGCTATTCCTTTGTGTGTCTGCTTGCATCAAGTTTTGGATTAGCAATTGTATGTTCAGTTGGCTAGTTTTGATGTAGTCCTGTTGGTACTCGAAATTGAGTGGGTGCTATGGGGGTTGTAATATACTTTGTTTGTAATTTAGTTCACATTAGTGGAATTATATTCTGAGGTGTGTTGTTTGACATGCAGGTAAAAAACACTAGTTCTGCACTCCTGGTTTTGGAGGCAAAAATTTATTGGTTACCATTTCCATTAGAGTTCTCGGAGATCATTTCTTACTCACTGAGGTTCCTCGGCTCCAATATTTCTTTTGGTTCTCAATCAGTTCAACACGAATGCATTCCTCAAGCTATTTTGGGTATGGATGTTATCTGTCAAGCAAAATCTGGTATGGGAAAAACTGCTGTCTTTGTCCTCTCGGCATTGCAGCAAATTGAGCCTGTCGCCGGGCAAGTTGCTGCTCTAATTTTGTGTCACACGCGAGAGTTGGCTTACCAGGTTTGTGTTCATACTAAACTTTCATATCACAAACCTTTTTTCTTTCTGCTGTTCTAGTTAATGAAGATTTTGACCATTTTCTGTTGATGCTTATATTTCAACCACAGATCTGCCACGAGTTTGAGCGGTTTAGCACATACCTTCCTGATATTAAAGTTGCTGTGTTCTACGGTGGTGTTAACATCAAGACCCACAAGGAATTATTGAAAAACGAGAGCCCTCATGTTGTTGTGGGTACTCCTGGGAGGATACTTGCATTGGCCAGGGAAAAGGACCTTGCCTTGAAGAATGTTAGGCACTTCATCCTAGATGAATGTGATAAAATGCTGGAGTCTCTTGGTATGGTTCTTTGCAATTAGTCAAGCCTGAAATACTGACTATAGCAGCTTTTGGTCCAAACCTCTCTATTTGTTTTCTTGATTGCTTATATAAATATCAGTTTATTGTCTCTTTGTATATTTTTTCAAAAGTTATCTCACTGTTCCATAAATTGTGTAGACATGCGAAAAGATGTTCAGGAGATCTTCAAGATGACTCCTCATGATAAGCAAGTCATGATGTTTTCAGCCACACTCAGCAAGGAAATTCGTCCTGTCTGCAAGAAATTTATGCAAGATGTAATGTCCTGTGGCCAGTACCCCTCAATTTCTGAAGTTGTTTTTTGAGACCAGTTCTTTGTAGTAGATTATATCAGACAGAAAGATCTCAAAAGTGTTCAGCAGTGCATTCTACTTCATGCATTGTGTTCTGGCTAGCTTCTGAAAGCTTTTGGGATAACGGTGTCCAGTATCTATAGACCTTTTCCTTGTACCCTGTAACGTAGCAGATTTTAGGATGCAACTTTTGTTGGGTCATGATAATTTTGTTCTTTCGAACTTTTGTCTTGGGTCATTGTTGCTGCTGTTACCATGTCATCCATTGGTTTAGTTGACTTCAGCTTGGAGGGGTGTGTAACAGAGTTCAATGTAGTGTATTGTCATCATTCGTAAGCAGTGAGTGAATTTATTCGGGATGAAGTATTTGCGGATCCTATGTTCTGGGGAGTTGTTCGCATGTATCTTGGTTCGGTTATCATGAAGGAAAGACCTAATCTGCTTTGATCTGACATTTTACTTACAGCCAATGGAAATCTATGTTGACGATGAGGCGAAGTTGACCCTGCACGGGCTGGTGCAGGTATTAATTATCTAACATTTATTTGTTTAGTATTTTGTATGTCTATCAACATTTCCCTTAATTACTTTTCTATTTCGCTCAGCACTACATAAAATTGACCGAGCTGGAGAAAAACCGCAAGTTGAATGATCTACTGGACGCGTTGGACTTCAATCAAGTAGTTATTTTTGTCAAAAGTGTGAGCAGAGCAGCTGAACTTAACAAGTTACTTGTGGAGTGCAACTTTCCATCAATTTGCATCCATTCTGGAATGTCTCAGGAAGAAAGGTATGCATTATCTCCTTACTTAGATTTCATTTAATTACTTTTGATCTAGACATCTTGTTACTTTGACGTGTATGCTTGAAGGTGCAAGTGCCCTAGTGAATATTCTAGTGATTTGGTTAATATACACGTATACTGCTGTAATTTATTTTAAAATAACGGTCCGAATTTTGTGGTCGAGTTTTAACAACAGAGTACTATCTACCTGTACTGCTGAAAATTAAATCACTATGACAAGCAAAGTCATCGGTTTGTTGCCTGAAATTGGATTTTTTGATATTTCATAGGTTGACTCGCTATAAAGGTTTCAAGGAGGGGCATAAAAGGATTCTTGTCGCAACGGATTTGGTTGGCAGAGGAATAGACATTGAACGCGTCAACATTGTGATCAATTATGATATGCCTGATTCTGCTGATACTTACTTGCACAGGGTTTGTTGCGGAGCTCTTGTTTTTTCTTCATGCCTTTGTACTTAACATGGGCCTTGTTTCAATGACATCTCAGTACTGCATATGTTCAGTTAAACTTAGTAGTATCTCTTTCTTTTTGCAGGTTGGCAGAGCAGGTCGATTTGGTACAAAAGGGCTTGCAATTACATTTGTCTCATCTGCTTCCGACTCAGATGTTCTTAACCAGGTTAGCAATAGTTTGCCTCAGTCTCCAGAGCTTTTATTTTTTTATTTTCCAGTTGTTCACTGAAGTTTGTTCTGACTTTGTCACTTCATGTGTAGGTTCAAGAGAGGTTTGAGGTAGACATTAAAGAGCTTCCAGAGCAAATTGATACTTCTACGTACAGTAAGTTCCCTTACTTTTATGCATTTATACTTCTCAACTCCTAAACTAGCATCTGAGTTTGGTGTTACTTATTTTCGGCAACCCCCTTACTGGCATGTGTTTCATTTGACTTGTGTGGTGAACATCCTACTAATGATTTAAATGTTCCACTGCTTATATTGTGAAGATATTTATCTTGATTCTTCCTTTATTGTGGCAGTGCCCTCTTAAAGCACATCAGAAATTAAAGGCCGGGAGATCACTGGCAAACAATTTGAAGGCTGAATTTCAAGGACATCGTTAGAATTATGTATCAATTGAAGGTGATTGGAGTTGAAAGACTCTTGCAGCTTTCTTCTACGGTTGCTGGTTTAAGTTCGGTTTCTTTTCTAAATTGCAGCTAGAGATTGTGAACTAGTTTCTGTTATCTAGTTTCTAGGTACCTAAAATATTTCACCAGTGTAACATTAGGTTTGACATTCTGCTTGATCAGATTCCTTTTTATTGTCATGAAAGCAAGCTGAATGTGGTTCAAATTTCCATTTATGTTATATTAGATCATGAAATTGTTTAAAACACCTAAGGTAGGTTATTTTGTGACTGGATTGGCCTAATAGTTGAGTTGTAGACATATAAAGCTCATTGTCACTGATCATGACAGATTTGAAATGCTGTAGCAGATCCATCAGCCCTTAGGGTAGCGGCAATGGTATTTTACTAGTTTTTGCTGTTTTATGGCACTATAGCATTTTATTTATCAGGTTAGTCTGCCAGTTGGGTTAGAAACAACAAAGTCACAACAATACAGTTCTGGTCAGTTAGCTGAGGCGTCTCACTATTGTAAACATTTAGACCAGCAATCCATCGAGATATGTGTAGGGTGTGAGCGAGCATAGCTCAGAATCAGCAATTGATCGCTGATTGTTATGGTGGAGAACTGAATTTAGATTTCCTATGCAAGATTACGTTGTTTGCTTTTCTTGGGCAACTTTAATGTGTTAATAATGAATGACCAAATCATTTAGTTACTCTTCGATTTTTTCCGCTTCATCAACAGATTTAAGAGTACTGAACCAATTTAGCGACAAACCCCAGAGAGAAAGACATGACGGCAAAATGAAGAAATACTGATAAAAGAAGAGGAGCCAGTTAGTTTCAATATGATTGATTGTCATCCCAACTAGGTTGGTACCACAACCACTTGCAAGGCATCACTCTAATATTATTCTCTCTAATATTATTATTAACGAAGAATACAAAGCATCCACACAGTAAATTAAAAGTGTTCTCCAACAAACAATACACACCAATGGCGTAATCTTCAAAGTTTAACCCTTTGCCCATAGTCTGGCACACCCCATCGAGAAGTCCCACCTTAGCCTACCATAACGAGCACTTATTTTCACAATCATCCAACTCTAAGCCTTTCACGACCGCTACATCACGACTGGTCTTGATCTTAGCATGTGATAGGCTAGAGAGAAGTAACCAAAGTCAAATAGTGAAGCTTGCAAATGGAGAAACAACTGAAACCATAGAGAACTTATCCAGTCACAAGATGAGATCTTAATCTAAGAACAAAACAATCCTATTAAAATGAATGAATGGATCTAAAGAGCACGAACATAACACAAGAAACATAAATTAACATGGTTCTCTGAAACAAGACAGTTATGTATCTCACCACGGCAATGGCTTGTGCTTCTTCCATAAAAACATGACCCTTTTCTGGAGCTTAAACAATCTCATCTGCAGTTCCCGTCATCATCAGTGTTTGCACCTAGCATCCATAGATATATATTGATCAGGATTTTACATGAAAAACTATAAAACACAAAGGTTTTGAAAAATTCCAATACTGTAACATGACATGAAGGTAGTACCTCTGCTACATTTAAATAGAAAAGAATGAATCGAATCAGGCAAGTCAAAAGCATGATATAATCACCAAACGTGCCGGTTAAGAAATATCTAACTTCTCGTTACCTTTAAGAAGCCACCGTTAATCGTAATCTCTTGCCTTTCAGGAGGCACTCCGGTTAGCCCATACAGCTCCGATTTAGAAACAGATGGTGGCTGACTTGGATCAATTCCAACTTCTAACAACTCTTCTTGCCATCTTACAGTCACTGTAAAACCCAAAAGGCAAACACCATCAGAAAGAAAATCTCAAAAAAAAGCAATAAAACACAATAAGAAACTGAATATAAAAAGTTGGTACTAACCTGGGTGAAGAAGCGAGATTTGATTTGATGACGATGATGCCGAGTATGTTAAAGGGTCGATCTTCTTGCGATTAAAGCTGATGTAGGGGATGTGGGATAGGATACTCCAATCCCCTCCTTCGTACATTCCGTCCTATTCTTGATTCTCAGGGATTTAAGTTCGGTGAGGTTTTGTAAATACTCTGGGATGAACTTAAAAGACTTGTCAAGATCACCATATAAAGTCAACTCTTGAAGTTCTTTGAATCGTGCCACATCTTCTAGGACAAGTGATGGGTGGTTTTCAATATGGAGGGTTGTAAGGTTGGGTGAGATTGGTAAGTGACCATCTTCACACTTACCTTCTGTATGGAGACTTCTCAAACTTGGGAGGCAGCAAGGGAATGAAATGAATTTAGGACAATAAAAGAAATATATATCGAGAATACAAGGTAGAAGAGATAAATTGCCTTCTTCTTCTTCTCTCAAATTCAGAAAGTAAAATTTTTCCATGGACGGCAGAGATCTCAATGACTTCATTTCTTGGCATTCTAAAAGAGTTAGCCTTCTGAGACATGGCATTATGGCAATTTCATTGTTGGTATCCCCCTTTTCTCCTTCTGTTATTACACCCAAAACTATTGTCTCCAGACATTTCATCCCACAGATGCGAAGACTAGCTAACTTCGGAAAAGATGTGAAATTATTAAGTTGTTTAGTACTTCCGCGACTGGACATCGTATATAACTCAACACTGATACTTGTCAACTGATCCACAGCTTGTATATTAAGAGTTTCAAGAGATGGAAGTTTATTCAGAGCTGGCAATGCAATTAAACTGTCACACTCCCAGAGTTTGATGCTAGTAACACGAGGCATCATCTGTACTTCTCCATTACCAAACTCCCATACCTCCAAGTTTTTAGCGTCATGAATTTCCAAAGCTATCAACTTTGGGAACGCTACTTCAGTTGCATATTGACCACCACCACCATATATCTCAACTCCAATATGTTTAGACTGTTTAGATGTTTTATTACGAGTACTTCAAGAGATGGCAATAGTCCCAAAGCTGGCAACTCCGTACAGTTGGGGCAGTAAAATAACTCTAGAAAGCGTAAATTTTTTAATGCTTCTTTATCGCCCATCCAACTTGGGAATTTGAAACCGAAGTAATCCTTTATGTTGAGCTTCTTCATGTTAGAATGGGGTTGTAGAACCTCTAACACGCTCTCCATTAATTTCTCTGACTCTGAGCTTTGTTGATGTATCTGACCATTAGTTGACGTGGAAGCCAATGTTTCCTCACAAAAACCAAAATCTAATCGAAGCTGAGTGAGTTGACTCTTGGTTTGAAGTTCGTCTTCAGCAGCTTGCTCTGCAGATTTAAGTCACCTTAGGCAACTGCAACGGACGATTGGACCAAAGAGTAAACCCCATTTTTACACTTTGGTCGCCAATAATCAGGCCTAACGGACGAGTAAAAATAGGATTTTGGCGGGCAAATATACAGTACGGGAGAAAACTCGGTCCAGTAGCCGGACCAAACCTATATATATTCAGGCGCTCTTCTGGTACAGCGTAATACCTAAACGTCCTCCTAAGAGAACATATTGAAATACGGACGTCGTTGCTGAACGACGTCTAATGAAACGGTCACCCAAAAAAGCGTCCATACGGTTTCTTAAAGGAGCGTATCAATATAGACGTTCAGTAACAATAGCGTATGGTTCCAGACCTATTATACGCTCACCAGAATAAGCGTGCAATAACATACGTTACGTTAAACAAGCGTCCGTGTCATGTGACGTCCATTTATGAGAGCGCCCAGTAACAAACGTCTCGTTATAAAGTTATCCGAGCATAATTTGGTCCTAAAACCGGTGCGTTTTTTTTTTTAAAAAGACCAGACAAATTTTGGGATTTACTCTTTACTCTAGTCCAACCGTTGCAGTTGCTCTTAGCCCCTTAATTTCCAAATATTCTTTTAAGAGATTGTGATGTTTTAATTCTTTGAATTTACACCCTTCAGTTGCAGCACTGACAATAAAGTTGCTTAAGGTTCAGAGAAACTTCCAGTTTCTAATTCCTTCCGGTAAATACACCACACCAGTATCTCTAATATAAAGATTTCTCAACTTGATCATTCTCCTCCCCATCTCTAAAGGAAGTTTCATAAGTCCTCAACACATTTTAAGTTTCAAAGTTTGGAGGTTGAATAGACCACACATTGAATCAGGCAATTCACTTAAGAAGATATTTCTAGACAAATCGAGATATCTTAGATGTATTAGTTGATCAATCTCATTACAGACTTGTGTTATGCCCATGTCTTTCAATTTCAACACACGGATATTTCTTAGGTGATGAACTAAATCAGCAGAGAGATTACCATCACTTATCGGGAGATTATAAACTTGGAGAGTGCGGACATTATAAACTATTTTGACTGAACCAATAAAGGAAAAAGGCCCTTTGTGATTTTCATCATATATCAAACTCAAATGAATGGGATTCCTATTCAGGTTCAAACAAAATTTATCTTCATTGTTATATGACCTCATAACACTGATCCTTTGTGAGATATTGAGTAAAATCATGAACAAGATCATGCATCTTACAACAAACTCTGTCAACATCATCCATAGAAAAATCTTGGAAAAATCCACGATCCGCTAATTCATCAAAGTACTCCTCGCCAGTTAACTCAAGGATTTTTTCTTCATTACTTGAGTTAAGAAATCCTTATGCCATCCAGAGCCTAATTAAGGTATGTTTCCGAATAATGTAATCCTTTGGGAACATCGCACAATATTGAAAACAATTTTCAGTTGTGACTGTAGACCATCGTAACTAAGCAAGACAAGATTATTATTTTGACCATCAAAACTTTTTAATTCCCAAATCTTGCTGTCTAGTACATACATCCATTGACTTTCACTATATTTTTTGTTTAAAAGACTTCCTAAAAGACTTAGAGCAAGTGGTAAGCTGTCACACTTTTTTGAAATTCGGATACCAATATCTTCCAAAAGTTTTTTTTTTTTTTTCTCCTTCCCATGAAAAGCTTTACAGAATAACAATGAAATACTCTGGTCAGAATCCAAAACTTGCAATATATGTTTCCAAGAGTTTAACGATGAGGCGACATCTTCACTACGTAGTAATTAAAAATCGACTTCCTAGTTCTCCAAGATCAAGTAAATATTTTAAATCCTTCTTATTGTTAGGATTTTTAGTCCACACGTCATCAAGCACGAGTAAGAATTTATTTCCCTTAACCGACTCATATAATTCTTTGAACAGAGCATTCCATGTTAAGGTACCCGTGTCCTTTCCCGTCGCTTTTCGTATAATTGCCTTAGCAACCTTGGTACGATCAAAAGGATCAGAGACACATACCCACATTAGCAACTTGAAATGAGATTTTACTTTGTCATGGTTAAATCCTAGTTGGGCAAGAGTAGTCTTGCCAAGACCCTAATAGCCAGCCTGTCAGTGTTGATGTCATCACCAAGCCGGCCTGTCAGTTACCGTCACTTCCAGCTGTACAAAGCCAGCCTGTGCCAGCCTGTATTCACGTGTTTTCACGTGTAGATGTCTGGTATTGATTGTATGTAAAACATTGATATAAATACCCCATCGTAACGTCTTAATCATTAATGAGAAAAAGTATTTTCTTCTCTGTTTACTCTTTCTCTAAGAAGATTAAATGAATTCTTCTTTAATGAATTTTTCTTGAAGATATAAGTAATTCTTCATCGATCGGTGGCGCCATTAATGAATTTCTTGGAAAGAATCAATTTCAATTGATATATTCAACATTCAATATTCAGAAAACAGTAATTTCAGTCAATTTCTTGGAAAACTTCATTGTCTTTACTGATTCAATGGTTAGAGCAGCAGATTTAATGCGCAGTAGTTAGAAGCGTGGTCAATAGAGCAGCAGCGTGGTCGAAGCAGCGTCTTTAATGCTCAGCAGTCGATGCAGAAGCGTGGGAGACAAAAGTAATGGTTAGCAGTTATTTTCTGTAATATTCGAGAAGCTATTTCTCCATTCAACACTATATAACGAGACTCAACAACTAGAGGTGAGTTTCTTCGTTTACATTTCTCTCTGGTGTTCTTTCTATCATCATCAAGATCCAAATCTCTTTCTGTTTCAAATATTTTATTGATCTTACAAATACAAACGGTTTTCTGTTTGTAGTGATTTTTCATCTTTCTGTGATTAACCAGAAGTTGCTTCCTCTGGTTATTATTTTCTGAACTTTCTTCATTCAGATCAAATTCATTCAGAAATTCCTCTTTCTTTCTGATCGATATCCTATACTATCATCTTAAACAAATTCATGATTGAAACATTTCCTTCTTCTTCTTCTTCTTCTATCATGGAGAACCCAACCTCAAATCTACTTTCAAAAGTACCTCTAAATCAACTAAAGAACTTCGTTCATCTGAAATTGAAAGAAGACAATTTTCTCATCTGGAAAAATTTATTAAATTCCATTATTCAAAAATACAAGCTAAAAAAATTTATGGATGGCTCATTTCCATGTCCTCCACAGTTCACAAATCAAAGAAACCTTCAAAATGGTATTGAAAATCCACTGTATACGGATTGGGTGGATGAAGATTCCACCATCACTATGTGGATCAACTCAACTATCTCTGAAACAATCATAGCCTACTTCACACATTCAACTACATCTGCTTCTCTATGGCAAAATATCGAAAATCGCTTTGGTAGAGCATCATCCACTCATTCCATTCAGGTGCGAACAAAAATAATTTCAATTACTCAGGGAACAAGAACAATTTCCTCTCTGATAAATGAAATAAAAACTCTCTCTGATTAGTTAGCATCCGAAGGTGAAATTGTTAGTGACAAAGAATTGGTAGTAATTACTCTGAAATCCCTCAATGATGAATATATTCCTTTTGCAAAATCCATGCGCCATATGAATCAGCCAGTAACTTGCATTGAGCTTCACAACAATTTACAGAGTGAAGAAACAGTGATCCAAGAAATAACAAAGAATCAGAGAGAAGAGCAACATGCCAAAGCTTTTCTTGCCAACTATGGAAGAAATTATTCAAGACCTGCATCTTCTCATCCTCGAGTTTATCATAAGAATAATCATAGAGGTTCTACCTATGGACAAAGAGTTCCAAATCCAGCAATATTTCATAGACAAACTGCAGGAAGGGGAGCACATTAGACTGACAAACCAGTTTGTCAAATTTGCAACATTCCAGGACACATTGCTACCACTTGCACTCAGAGGCTTAATTTCACATATCAAGGGAGATCACCGCCATCAAATCTAAGTGCAATGCTTGCAGCAGCAGATATCTTCGATGAGGAGGAGTGGATAGCAGATAGTGGAGCCACTAATCACATTACATATGATAGCAGAGTACTGCAAGAGTGCACGGCCTATGATGGCTCAGAAACCATTCAAACTGCAAATGGTGAAGGTATGCAGATAACTCACCAGGGCACCTCTAGTAAGACTTCTGGTACTCATTCTTTCTCTCTTAATAATGTTCTTGTTGTGCCTAGAGCATCTCATAACCTCTTATCAGTACATAAATTCACTGCTGACAACTACTGTTCTTTAACACTCGACTCTCCTGGTTTCTATGTGAAGGACAAGACCTCTGGGAAACTTCTTTTCCAAGGTCCACATAGGAACGGTCTTTACCCAAACCCCTTCAGTAATGTCCATCCTACTCCACAAGAACTTTCTTCTACAATCACTGACAACCTCATCCTTCACAGGATGTTTGGTCATCCCTCGTTTCAGACAATCCAAAGGTTATGTTCTCTCTTACATATGCCTAGTCCTCTCCATAAACCCTTTTCATGTATGGACTGTAAAATATGTAGGAGTCATAAACTGCCTTTTCAGTTATCTCAATCTTTAGCAAATAAACCTATTCAACTACTGCATATAGATCTCTGGGGTCCGTGTCATGTAGCTTCAGAATCAGGAAACTTGTATAACACTAATGTCATTGATGAATATACAAAGTATTGCTGGATTTTTCCATTGGCATCCAAATCGGAGTTTAAACATATGTTTGTTTCCTTCGTGACTAGAGTAGAAAAGTTATTGTCTTATCCTGTGGTTATCATTCGAACTGACAATGGAGGGGAATTCATAAATCATTTTCTAAAGGAATTTTGTTTTACTAGAGGAATCACTCATGAACTAACTTGTCCTCACACTCCAGAACAAAATGGAGTAGCTGAAGTGAAACACAAGCATCTCCTAGACATAACTAGAACTCTACTCTCTCAATCTAGGTTACCAACCTCATTCTGGGTTGATGCTTTACAGACCTCAAATTTCTTGGTTAACAGATTACCTACCATGTCAATAGAATATCTGTCTCCATATCAGAAGTTATTTGGTAAATCCCCAGATTATACGTTCTTAAAAGTTTTTGGCTGTAGATGTTATCCTTGGTTAAGGCCTTACACAACAAACAAATTGCAACAAAGAAGCAAATGCTGTGTGTTTATAGGTTATAGCTTGCAAAACAAGGGCTATAGATGTCTAGATCCAACCAATGACATAGTTTATATATCTAGGCATGTGTCATTTGATGAAACTAATTTTCCATACTCCACATTGCTTACCTCTGATTCTACTGAGATGCATCCATCACTAATAAATATCCCTCCAGTCAGTTCTGACTCACACTCTAATACATCACCATCATCATCAGTCTCTCCTCCTTCACAATCAAACACACTGTCAGTTCCTTCTATTACTGTTAAAAATAAGCATAACATGCTAGCGAGAGGAAAAGCAGGAATCAGTAAGCCCAAAACACTTTTATCCACCAGATATCCAATTAGTGGGGCTCTCCTCAGTGCTCCTGTCACTGTCCCCACTTGTATCACCTCAGCTAACAAGGAACCAGTCTGGCGTGTTGCTGCTACAAATGAATATACAGTCGCTTGTGGATTCCCCTGGCCAACACAACATAGTAGGATGCAAATGGGTATTGAAAGTGAAGTACAACCCAAATGGCATTGTAGCAAGACATAAAGCAAGGTTAGCAGCAAAGGGCTACCATCAAAAACCAGGCTTGGATTTTGAAGAAACCTTCAGCCCAGTCGCAAAACCAGTTACCATAAGAGTGATTTTATCCCTTGTCGTACAATTCAATTGGAAGATAACTCAACTCGATGTCTCGAACGCTTTTCTACATGGTGATATCAAATAAGTGGTATATATGGCTCAACCACCGGGTTTCTTAGATCCAGCAAGGACCAAAGCGGTTTGTCTATTACATAAAGCCATCTATGGGCTTAAGCAGGCTCCACGGGCCTGATATGAAAAATTGAGTAACAGCCTTACTATTCTTGGTTTTGAACAATCAACAACAGACTCTTCAATGTTTGTTCATCATAAGACCTCCCTAATCACTATAGCATTGGTATACGTGGACGACATTCTTCTTACAGGAAGTTCAATGGACCATATACAGAAGGTAATAACAGAATTACAGGTGTCGTTCCCTATTAAGGACTTAGGGAATCTAAACTACTTTCTGGCCTTAGAAGTCACAGGAACTCAAGCCTCTCTATTACTGGGCCAAACAAAATACGCACTGGACTTATTGACTAGGTATCAAATGGATGGGTGTAAACCATGCAACACGCCTATTGATGTGTCCACTTCTCTTATTAAGTCCTCTGGCCAGTTATTAACGACCAATCCAACTGAATACCGTTCATTAGTCGGAGCTCTACAGTACTTAACATGGACGCGCCCCGATATCTCCTATGCGGTAAATCTTGTTTGTCAGTTTATGCACGAACCAAGGAATACCCACCTGGAAGCAGCAAAACGTATTCTAACGTACATCAAAGGCACAATATCTCATGGTCTGTGGTTTACAAAAGGAAACACATCTCTGGTGGGCTTTTCAGATGCGGACTGGGCCGAATGTGTGGATGACAGACGGTCCACTGGAGGATATTGCATCTTCTTGGGCCCGAATATGATCTCTTGGTCATCAAAGAAGAAAACAACGGTAGCCCGGTCGAGTACGGAAGCGGAATATCGGACTCTAGCACATACGGCAGCGGAGATGGTCTGGCTATGTTATTTGCTAAAAGACCTACATTTTCAAACTACATGAATCCCAAGAATCGGTTGTGATAATATTAGTTCTATTAGTTTGGCTTCAAATCCGGTACAACATTCGAGAATGAAACACGTCCATCTCGACTATCATTTTGTGAGGGAAATGGTACATGCTAGAAATTTGGATGTTTTCTATGTCCATACAACAGCACAATTAGCCGATATCTTTACAAAGGGTCTACATGGTCCTCGATTTGGCGCGCTACGCAGCAAGCTCAAGGTTATCTCACCTCCCTTGTGCTTGAGTGGGGATAATAGCCAGCCTGTCAGTGTTGATGTCATCACCAAGCCAGCCTGTCAGTTACCGTCACTTCCAGCTGTACAAAGCCAGCCTGTACCAACCTGTATTCACGTGTCTTCACGTGTAGATGTCTAATATTGATTGTACGTAAAACATTGATATAAATACTCCACTGTAACGTCTTAATCATTAATGAGAAAAAGTATTTTCTTCTCTGTTTACTCTTTCTATCAGACCCCCCATTCCAATGATAGAGATAATGCGAGAGTCTCTAGTTTCGTTTTTCTGGCGGTTAGTACTACTCTCAACACCCAAGAGCCTATTTATAATTTTTTCCTGGTCAGATGCACGACCGAATATATCTGAACCATCTACATTGACGGAACAAGTTTCTTTTCGCTCATGAGTGTAAGGACCCTCTCGGGCTCTCTGATCACTCGTGTTGAATTTGAATTGATCTCTCTCATTCTTAATGGTTTCTAAAGTCTCAAGGATTTGCTTAATCCTAGTAGCAATATCACGACGTAAAGCAACTTGTTTGAGGCACGAGAAAGGAGACCAGAGATAGGATGATAACTATGATACCTGATATCCGTCGTCCTCGTCAAGTTCCATCTTCTCCATTCGTGATCTCTGTATTTCTGTTCCCCACTCGTCCAAAACATCTTCCATTTCATAGGATGCATTTTTGAGTTTGGTCAACAAAATGTTGACTGAAGGATCATCCATCTGTCTCTGCTCAGCATCATTGAGCACAACTTGGAGGTTTCTGAATGTTGATTCGAGCTTTGTGACCTCTTTTCGAACACCCACGACTAACCTCACTTCTTGTTCAGTCTCTTGTTTGATAACAAAACCTAATTCATTAATCAAAAAGGAAAGAAGAGCCTCAGCCATTGTTTAGTTACTCTCTCTCACACTATCTGAATAATATCTTGTGTTTGAAGTTGGTTAAACTAGATGTGGTTTTATAAATGATAAAAAGTATTCTGACAAAATCTGATTAAATTGGGGCCTACGAAAATTATTTTGGCC
Source organism: Papaver californicum (assembly GCA_023531435.1). Taxonomy (NCBI): domain Eukaryota; kingdom Viridiplantae; phylum Streptophyta; class Magnoliopsida; order Ranunculales; family Papaveraceae; genus Papaver; species Papaver californicum. The sequence goes on along the minus strand of JAJJMC010031477.1, from coordinate 1,102,269 downwards.
ATACCATTAAAAGTTAATATAGAGTCATATGAAAAAAAAAAACAAAAAACCCTTATCCAACTATTTATGTGATTAACTAATATGTTTGATTAGTAATAATTAATTCAAATGTTAGTTAAATTTAGTTAGTAATTAAAACTAGATTATAGTTAGTGTTAGATGGTAAGAATTAGAGTACAGTTTTTTTTTCCGAAGTTTGTAGAAGAAGAAGATAAAGTTGTGGAAAACTAGACTTTTGTGATTTGGTAGTAAAGATGAAAATTTATAGTGACGATGAGGATTCTAGTAGCGATGAAAAAGTGGGTGCATCTACGTATCACCTATCTGATTACGAAAATGAGTCGATCCTACCAATTTGGATTATTTGTTGGATGAACAAGAACGTGTGAACCAAGGCATATTTGATGAATTTACTCAAGAAAATGAAGAATCTAACCGGGAAAATGAAGGTGTTAGTGCTTCCAATCATCAGTACACGTTTTTAGGATCTCCAAACATCTTTTTTAACCCTATAATCGCCCAAAACTGAATGTTTTTTGTAAAATTTTGAGTTTTTCTATGGTCTACGTACTACCCAGAATCGTTGGATACGATGACACCGTACCCAACGATTCTATATCTTATGGGGAATATGAACCAGAATCGGTGGATGTGGTCATGAACAACGACCGATTCTGGTATATATTTTTGGCGGGATTGGTAGGTCAAATAATAGGCACTTGTGGACTCATTTATCGAACGATTCCATCCCTTGGAGATTTTTCCAAAATTTCCAAGAATAAAATTGGTCAAATGTGTTGGTCTATGCGCCGATTCTAGTTGAAAAAGTGTCCAAAGAACTCACTTTGATGAATGCTAGAATCGGCACACAAGTCAGTTCACGTGTACCGATTCCAGCCTTTGGGGATTTTTTTCAAAAATGTAAACAAGGAAGAATAGGTCGATATGTGAGGACATAAAGGCCGATTGCGTTGAATCGTTGGGCACGATTGTCCCTTGTCCACCGATTCCGTTAGCTTAATTTCTTTGATATATATATTGTAGATTGTTGAAACATTCGGCGACGATCAACCCGAACCCGTGTCTCAGATGGGGCATGATACTTCTAACCACTACTACACTGATTTGGTGTGGGAAAAGAGAGACGATGCAAAGCAATGTTTGTGGACAAAGGGATAGATATCAACCAAGCATTAGTCTTAGGCAAACGTTCGAGGGTTGATCGTTTGGAAATTGTTTGCGAGAGAAGTGGCAAGATTGAAAGTCACTGGGCAAAGGAAAAACCGTATATGAAGAAGACGCAAAGGGTCTACATTACTAAATCAAAGAAGTATGGGTCCCCGTATAGATTATAGTGAATAAACGCAATGGTCTATACAAGCTAGCAAGAGTGTTAAATGGTTGTCACAAGCATGATGATCCAAAATCTCTTATCGGACACCCTGCCGTTTGTGGGTTAAAACCACATCAAAAGCAACGATTAAGTCGATGAACGCAGCTACACCAAGTAATATCCTTAGGAAGATTAAGGCGGATGATCCTAAAAACTTGTCCACTTTGAGGCAAATCTACGCGGCAAGAGCAAGCATCAGGAGGAAGGAATGGGATGGTAAAACGGTTATGGAACAATCTCAGTGGTTAGCCGAGCAACACAACTACACAATGAAGAAACAGGTAGTGGATGGAAAAGTGACTCGTATTTTCCTGGCGCATCCGAAGATGATCCAATTGGCTCAATGCTTCTATCAAGTTTCGTTCATGGATTGCACTTACAAGACAATTAAGTACAACATGCCGTTGCTAAACATATATGGCCACACTTCGAACAAACAAACTTTCTCGGTGGCATGGGGTTTTATGAATCAGGAGTATAAGGTGAGTTTTATTTGGATGTTGAAAATCTAGAAAGAGATTTACCGTAGAGATCAAATGCCTAGGATCATAGTGAAGGATAAAGATCAAGCACTAATGAATGTAGTAGTGGTGGTTTTCCCGGATGCTAAACAATTTCTTTGCACATTGCACATAAAATGCAACATAGCGCATTGCAGGGGCCATATAAAGAGGCCAAAACCACAGAAAGGTACTGCTCATGAGAAGGCTAAAGATGATCGTCTTAGTAAACTAACTCGGGATGAACGAGAGGAAGAGAAGAAGAGAATGGCCAAAGAGTACGAAGATAATGAAGAGAAATAAAAAACTTTTCAACATTATTGGGATTTGGTGGTACATTCGATTTCCGAGGACGAGTATAAATCTAATCCGGAGAGTTTCAAATATGTTTGGACAAAGGTTGCCGAGAAAGCGGTGGTTTATTTCTTGAAGCAAATGTTGGACCTACACAAAGAAAAGTTTGTGTACGCGTATACCTACCAACATATGCATTACAAGAATGAGGCGACAAGTATCGGAGGGGTCTCATGGACAATTGAAAAAACTACTTCAGGGGAGTCAAAATAATGTGGTTACGGTACACAAAGCTATCCATCAACACACCATGAAGGATATCAACAAGATTCAGATCCAAATAGAAGAGAGTAAGATGAAAGTTGTGACCACGTACTCCGATGATTACAGTACGTTGCTAAGGGGTATTTCTTATAGGGTGCTGCATTGGGATATCCATTATATGATAAAATATTATAAGTATTTTGAGGATAAAGAACACGAGAGAAAGAAGATTGTTTGTTCTTGTAAGACGATGACGGCCATGGGGCTCCCGTGTCATCATATTATTGCAAGTAACCCTCAAGGGATTCCGTTTGAGCTCATAGATTCGTTTTAGAAGCAACTTACTTTCATACCAAGACCGATGGAAGATGCAAGTCAATCATTTGTAGACACGAATCTTGGGAGAAAAATAATCGAGGGTTACTCCAACAAGAACAATTTGCAACGATAAATTTTGATGCATAACTTGGTCCTCGCGGTTCACCTACATATGCAACCGGTTGAGAAGCAACTAAGCTTCCTCCGATGGGTAGACCACCTACCAAAGTGGATAGGAAGCAAGAAAGGAAAGAGTACAAGGCGGAAATGAGTAAGTTCTCCTATACTGATCCCCAAGGTTAACTCGTTTCGTTGCTTTTGAGGCTCAATTTAAGAGCTTGAAAACACCTCTTTTGCAGAGGGAATGCAGTTATAAATATCTCACTTTCCTAAGGGAGCTACTCGTCGGGGAGTCAATCAACCAAGAGCTCGATGCCCATGCTTTTCCAACTGATCGTACTCCGAACCCGTTTCTATAGTAGGGTACTCGTCAGCTTCTCTCTTGTACGCCATATGGAGTTCTTATAATCAATAGAATAATTCCTCTCCAAGTTACTCAACTTAGAGATTAAACGCTACGGATAGGCCCCATTCATTAATTCTCTAGAATATGCCGAGTAACAAGTTCATCCCACCTTCCCTGTTCTGTAACTTCTAGAACAGATCTCAACGACGCCATCAGTCTCACTTGGAAATACGGATGACTGCTTATTTTGCAATTTGCTCGACTGGTTGTTCCTAGTTCGGAAATGACTCAGTCTTCTAAAGTGTTTCCTTCAGTGTAGGGTAACCAGTCGCGGGTAAGCACGCCACCACGCTGCTTTGGATATTATCAATAGCTTGAATTAGATTGACCAGCTTGATCCGGCCTCTCCGATCAAGAAATTTGCTTTTAGTCAAAATTCCAACCAACCAAACTAGGAGAATCCACAAGTTCTTCCTTTCTGTCCATAGGCACCAACCGGAAGGTACTCAACTGAGAAATCCGAGGGCCTATCTCCAAACCAATGCTAAAAACACGGGCAAGGATTAGTAGCAGATAGTCATTCCACTTATGGTTAATTCTCGAAGTCCTAGCATCCGTGTTCACTACTGGTTCGACTTAAGAAGCCGACGATTCCATCTCTAAATTGCATATACTCAAGTGTAGGGTCAAAAAAAGGATTGGTTGACGAGCGGGTAACACCCGGTGTTAGCTTTCCTTCGGAATATGGCATACAGAAAGTGAACTCACCACCAATTACAATGTCGGTTACGCCCTTCCCAAATTCATTTGAATTAATTATACGATTTCAAAGACTTGAACTCCTACTTTTTGCCTAGCTTTCGGCTCGGGGTTTACCGAATCGGGTGACCCAGTATCTCTAGGTATAAGATCACCAACTAATGTTCTAGGACCGGCTAACTCATCATTAGAGGGATCTCCGCTTTCACTGCAAGATGACCCACCTGATGTGACTGACATACCAAATGGACCTAATTCCGCCTTTTTAAGAGCACCAACTACTGTTCACGAACCAGGAAACCTAACATATCTACCCGTTGAACCACCCGACGTAAATGATGGACCTGACCCACCAATAACGAATTAAGCCAACCCCGCCATTTCCCAATCATCTAACTAACCAAGTCAGGGAGTCTCATATTCAGTAACTAAGCCTGCTGAATCTACCAAAGAGACTGTTCACTACATGAGAAAACCGAGGCTATGTATGAAGATGCTGCCGCTCCAAAAAAAGGGGTCGCCCGAAGAAGCAAGAAAGTGGACCAAGTGGGCAACAAGCCAAGTCAAAGGATCATAAGGATCCGATCATTCCCACCGTTCCAACGCAAGAAAGTCAAGCGAATTCAACACAAGGCAACGAAAAGGTTCTCATCGTCCCTTCGCAAGAAAGTCAAGTGAGCACACGACGAGTACGACTAAAAGAGGAAGCAAGGAAAAAGGGGTCCATGCTTTCCCCGCAAGAGACGTTAACTATAAGAAAGGCAATTGGTTACCAAGTAACACCTAAGGATGTGTTGGGTAGACCATCCCTACGAAACTCCCTTCAATCATTCGTCCCTACGTGTTATTGATGTGGTTTTATATAGTGGTAAAAAAAGAGGTTCGATTCTCGA
>JAJJMC010031477.1:1041233-1092382 GCA_023531435.1 Papaver californicum | reverse complement strand
CTTAATAGAAACTAAGGTGCAATTTAGACACTAAAATGTGTCTATCATCTATCGACGGCGTGGATGATGATGGAAATTATGAACTTCATGTTGTATCCGAACAAATAGGCCATTTAAGTTTGACGGATAAAGAGAACCTAACTCAATGCCAATATTTTAGAAAGATGATGGCCTTACGACTACAAGAAGATAAGGAATTTTACATCTCGATGGTGAGGGAAGGTACAATGGAAGATAAACAAGTTGAGTTCGACGAATTGGTGGCTCGTGTTCAAGGGCCAGAAGAGGATAAACCAATTACCAATAAGCATTGGATGACCATGCCTCGATGCGGCCATCTCTTGGAAGATACGTGGAGTTGCGTTGTTCATTATGTTGGTCATGGAGCATCTCTTACCTTCACACCAAGGAAAACAAAGTGTGATGAATCTCTTAAAGATCGAAGAATTGTTATAGTAAACATTAGCAACATACATTTTATCGGTCTTAGGCTACGCGAAGATTGTCCATTACTTCCACTGTGTAGGTTCACTTATTTTGCAGGTTTCACCAGCAACACCTCTAAGGAATGGCTGAAAAATTCGAGCCCAACATGAAACTTTGGGATTAATTGGTAGAGCCGGAAAAAATCAAGTGTACAATCGTATTGAATTAAGTATTTGTCTTTTATTAAAAAATAAACTTTGGGATGCCCATTATTTGTAGATTTCATATATTGAACAACCACTTTTAATGAATGAAATGGATTTGCTTTTTAGTTATTTTGAGTTCTTGTTGGAACATTTTTGAAACAAAAGCAGTTGCAGAAAAATTGAAAATGAGTTACTCAGAAACAGTGGTACGACAAATATGTAGCGACCGATTCTGATTCACATTTACCAGAGAGTCAATCAGAATCGTTGCATACATAAGTGTTTTGTCTATCGATTCTTAATCTGCAGCCGGAATCGGTGGACACGTATGTGCATGGTCCAACGATTCTGGATCACAATTGTAAAAATTTGATTCTTTACCACTAATCATTTAAGGTAAAAAGGAATAACGAGCTTCAAACCATTCATATAACGTATTAAACCATAAGTTCATCCATCGATCCACGAAAAAATTAAAAATAAGTATCCGAATAAAACAACATACACAAGTTAACGCAACAAGTCTTAGTTTAGGATAACCAACAAGTATTAAAAACATTGGATTAGGTATCAGCCGCATGAGGAGCGGCACCATCAACTCCACTATCATTAGCAGCAATGGCAACAACATCTTCAGCAGCAGCCTCTTCAAGTATTGCATCTTGGGCTCTCCAATTAGCAATATCCTCTCTTAATACGGATGCTATTTCGATCACCTCCTCAAGCTCCTCCGTTTCCAACTGACGCAGGAGTTCTAGGACTTCTTCTAGTTTGGTCTGGCTGGGGATGGGGCAGCAGAGGTCGCGTACAACCTTTTTCTCTGGCTGCCTATCAATGTCACACTGTTTGGTTGGACCATAACCTCTTTTGCGGCCGTCCATAATAGCTACACAAATAAACAAATCGAACATCATAAAATTGAATCAACAATTACCTAAAAATACAATACCACACAACTACTAGTGGTTCAAGCAATCAATAATCTCTAGTTCAATGGCCAGCAAAGAATTCTGTATATAATGAACAAAACATAATCATCGGATAAGCCCATCTTTAGCCAACGATTCTAACTTCAAAAGCTATCAGTAAACACCAAGCAAGAATCGTTAGATAAGACCATCTTCATCCAACGATTCTAACTGCAAAAGGTAAAAGAACACACCATGCCATAATCGTTGTTTAGATAGCATTTTAGATACTGACTTTTCTTACTTCTAAAACCCAAAAACTCTCATTTCCAAAATCGTTAGATATAACCAACGATTCTCATAGGGTAGTAGTAAAAACATGAAAGCAAGGGAATCGATGGATAATCAGGTACTTATCCGACGATTCCAATATAGAAAAAGTAAAACAATAAATGACAAGAATCGATGGATAATAAGGTGTCTTATCCAATGATTCCAGTATAGAAAAAGTAAAAAGAAAGAAGAAGAAGTGAAATCGTTTGATATGATCTGCCGTATCCAACGATTCTGGTAATTGTAACTTCTTACGAGGAATATGAAACGAGAATCATTTTATATGGATCCATCGTATCCAGCAGAATCGTGGGATAAATGGTTTCACATCCAACGATTCTAACAAAAATCAGGAAATGAATTCACGAAAACGAAGATTCGTACACATGAATCTATCACAAATGATATTATAAGAAAGGTTTATAAAGATTTACCTTGTAATTAACTCAGGGTGATGGGATTTTTATTTTGGAAAAATTAGGGTTAGGGTTTTTAGATTTTTGAAAGTGAAAGGAAATGAAAAGTTACTTTTGTTTTGTTTTTGTTTTTGATTTGGTTTGATTTTGATTGCAGTGAAATGAGGAAAGATTTTTGTATTTATATTTTAATTTAAGTATTAGGGGTCAAGGTTGTACCATACCGGATTGGTTCATACCGGTCGAGAGCGATACACTGGTACGCCGGTATACCGGGGATCGGTTTAAATATCGGTGCATATATTTTATACCTATAATTTTATGAAAAAATACTAGTTCACATTTTATAACTATAAATATATTTTTACACGTTATAACAAATATTTTTTCACAAAGTTTAAAAGATAAACTACTATTCATCCAAAATATATGGATCCATAGATTTCATACAAACTTCAAACTGGAAAAACAAAAGAAACAAGAACTACTTCAAAGTTTATCGTCTAAAATACTAATTAAACAAAGATATTACAATTTTAAGATCATTAGATTAATTATAGATATTATCATATGCATATATAATTCTAAAATATCATAAAATATATGAATAACAATTGAAAACCCTAAAACAAGAATAAATTATTTTTTTATTATTTTTTTAAATAAAATAAATAAAAAAAAACGATTGTACCAGTCAATACCGGCCAATACCGGCCGTACCGGCCAAACCGGTACAGTCCATACCGGCCGATATTTTCGGTCAAATACCGTTTACCGGTATACCGGATTTCGTCTCGCTTTTCGGCTGAAACCGATAAAACCGACGGTATACCGGCCGTACCCGGCCGGTATGGCCTACACTGTTAGGGGTAATTAATGACTAAAGGATAGTTTAATAATTTTCATAATAACTAATTAGACACTCTTTATCCCTTTATCTAGGTAGAAACAAAATTGATAGGATCAAAATAATTTCCGTAGACCCAATATAACCGATAACCAAAGGATGTGACTTTTTACTTGTATACCTTGCTTGTATATTCTTATCAAAAAATTACTATACACTTTGTGATGCTAATATATGTCAGATGTGCACCATCATGAACTTTGGATTTTTAGGCAGTAATTTGAATAACGAGATACTAATGTTTTGAATGTGGCCTACAAAATAATACATTATCAATCAACCATTGACAAGACAAGACAAGACAATTTCTTCAAGTTTGAGTAAAAAAAGAAAATAATCTAATAAGTTTGTTTGGCTTGCCTCAATAATGTCTTCATCTCAATGAAGAAAGTAAAGTAATCATCTTACAAATGTGAATGCTTTTCGTACCACTTTCACCATGTGTTGCGTTGCTTTTACCGCTTATGAGATTCCCAACACCACATGTGAATGCTTCCTGGACCGGTTAGTAGGTACCGTGTCCATTGTATGGACCTAGTTATTGGCTTCATTTCGAACAGGCTAATTAATAATATGCATTTGCCATCAGTACAGACATCTTTACAGTGGAAGCAAACAAATTGATGCAAGTGTGTGGTAATAGAATAAATCAGCCTCCGCATATTGCATCTCATTTTCTGAATTTCCCCCCGGTTTTGAACAACTTCAGTTTTTATAGCGGGCAGGTAAAATCTTCCTTTCCCTTTCAACCGGGTTTACAAGTTCATAAAAAAAATAAAAACTGAATGGGCTCTAAACAAAGTGAAACTATTTTTCTAATATATCGTTATCTACTAATAAAGGTCACCGTAGTTCACTTACTATTTGCTCAATTATTGAGCCGAAGATATGAATTAAATCCTAATTTGGGGTTTACACAAAAATTCAAAGTTATACCGAATAGGGTACAATAAAATCATTAATAAGTAAAAATTAAAAACTCTTTATCCATATATATTTTATAAGGAATACTCTTATTGTATTAGAGTTAATATTGATGATTAGCAGATAATATTAATAATTAAATTTAGTATTAGTGTTAGGTTTTAAGGAGTAAATTTTTTTATTAAGTGATAGTTAAGGTGTTATTGTAGAAGAAGAAGAATAATTGAAAAAAAAACTTTTTTTTTTTTTTTGTGATTTTTTTGATTCAAGTGACAAATGTGTGATTCAAGTGAGGAAGACGAATCTTCATCTCGTAAAGCTAAGAAAATACACATTAACTACAACGGAGATCTGGTTATGGATGATTATTTAGATTATGAGAATGATATTATACAAACCCAACCTCAAGGTCAAGATGGAGATTTTTATGAGCCAAATTTCTAAGATGAGTATATGGATGAGGAACCTTATGCTAATAATACACAAGTATGTTTCTAGATGAGGTTCATTGTCCTTTTTGCAGGTTTAATTCTTCAAAAAATTGAATTTTTACAAGCTAGTTTGGCTATCCAGCGGTGGGTTCGGCTTATCATTGATAGCCGAACCTTATTTTGATGAACAGTTCGGCTTGTGATGGACAGCTGAACCGTGACTATATGACACACAAATGAGTAATTCGACTAATGTGAAAACAAAACTTATTAGACGTACTTGTAACTTGTAAATTTTGCGCCAAACTTACCTGTTACAAGTTCATCTTAAGTGCAATATTATCCAGTCGAACTTTCTTAATTGTGTCATACAAATAAAAATTCGGCTAAATATGATGATAGCCGAACCTCATACTTAGTTTTGAGATTAAAAAAGGGTTAAAAGTTCGTCTAAAGAAGTCCAGTTCGTACCAGTCGAACACTTGAATCTGTTAGGACAGTCAATGTGGATCGACTAATAACCCAGATATTGAATCAGTCAAACTTAAAAATGCTTAATTAACATGCTTTTAGTGTCAATTCCATACTTGTTTAGTTAGATTTCTTGCATATTACCTTGTATTAATTTTGTTTTCTATCTTATGTCCTATATTAGGTGAATCATCCTAATAAGAATAGAAATGGGTACAAAAGTGCTAATTAACAAGTGAAGTACTTAAAGTATCTAAGTGTCCTATTCCAAAACAAGTGGAAGAAATGCGACAAAAAGGGGTAAAGAATGTCGAAAACGAAAGAACAATCCAAATACAAAGATATGAACCTCAAAAATCTATAAGTTCTTAAATAAATTTTGAAGAGAATGAAGATAAGAAGCTAACGGAAAAAGAATGAGGTCATTTCGAGGTCGAACGAAGAAATTATTGACAAAACAATGAGATGTAAAAACACAGGAAAATACAATGAGGACCCTAAAAATAACCATGACGACTCTTGAGTTTTTCGGGAAACATATGATCGATTTTGGTCCCTAAAGTCGTGAAGCTCTTAAAAAATAACCATGATGACTCTTGGAACTTTTCAGACAGAGAATTTTAGTCGTTTTTGGTGCTTAGAGTCGTTAAGTCGTGGCAAAGGACCATGGCGACTGTGGCAAACGTGAAAGAAAAGTTTTAACGTGTTTTGGACTTCTAAATCGAAGAAACTTGATCCATGAAATTCCAAACCTTAGAAAGAGATGATACTTGAGGACCAAGCATGGAAGTATACAAAAGAAGATATATAAGGCTCAAACAAAGAAACTAATAACCATAACCTCCTACCTCTCAAATCACATCTTAAACCTAGGGTTTACCCCTTTAGGGGGGAAAGTAAAAAACCATTCTTCATCGTCTTCTTCTTCTTTGTAATATGAGTAGCTACACTTTTATTGATTGAAGATGAATTCAATGTTCTAAGAGTAAATCTTTATTAGTTATACAAGTTTATTTGGAGTTTTAATCATTGTCGTCTGTCTTTACCATATCGAAGGTTTATGAGTGATTTTAGATTGTTTGGAAGATACGCTAAATTAATCTATTGATTGTTCTAATGCTAGTAGAAGTTAAAGAGATAAATAATAGTCTATTCCTACACAAATAGAACCACCTGTGGAAATGCTCATTTTAAGACTGTTAAAACAGGTTCTTGAAACCAGTTAAAATACGGTTTCCAGCAGCGCTTAGATTAGTTATCCTGGTCGTACTTTTCCTGAAAGTACGGTTTTGAACTAAACTTTCATATCTCAAATATTTTTCATCTGTACTTCGGTAATACAGTTAGAGGCTGTCATTTAGTTTGATTTAATTTTATAAAAAAATAAATTTGATTCAGCTGAATCGAGCTGATTCAACTGAATCTGAATCTAAATCTAGAATCAGATATCAATCAAGAAACTGAATTCACTGCAACTTTATACTATATAAATAGAACCTGATTCCATTTCATAGACTTGAAAATATTCATCATTTCATTAAATTTTAAAATTCATTATACCACAGTTAATTCTGTACAAACTTGAATTCAGTTTACACTTAGCTCAGAAACACCCAAAAAATCTAAGTAAATACTGAATTCACACCACAAGTTCTATCTTAGCATTTTTAAAGGTAAGTAAAACGATGATGCTTTCTTACATAACTATACAAGAACCACACACACAACCCAGAAGATGCCCAACCACCATCATAGTTGTCACCATCATCACTATCTCTCTCTCCCATTTCCTACACAGTCATGTAAACAACACTCAATATTAGCTCAAGGCAATACAGAATATAGAATTTACAACTTACTGGGTACTGAAAATGAAAATAGGCAGTTGAATTAAATTAATTCATGCTTTACTCTTTTACTAAAACCCTAAGTTTACACTACTATCCTCCTCATTGTTGATCAAATCATCAGCATATCCAAATTCAACATCACCTCTAAACTTAAGAGAGATAACTGTTTAAAAGAGAAAATTGAAAATAAAAAAACATACAAGAGAGACTTAGCTTTCATGACCTTATGAGCTTCGAAAACTTATAACAGCTAGCCTCACCTTCCTCATGGCTTGAGCTACAGAAATAAATCCAAGGAAATCAAAAATAAAATTGAAGAGATAATAACCAGCTTTCTAAGGTAAGAGTAAACATAAAGATATATAGTATGGCATTCTAGCCAACAATCAATTACTATACTAACATGTATCATGTACCAGGTGTTATTGCTTGTTGATTTAAGCATATTAGCAGAGAGAAAAATAGTTCACAACAAGCAATAACACATGCACATGATGCAACTGAAGAAAATATGGCAAGTACAGAGTATCATAAAGATAATTACACATGGTCCTAAAAGAAGTACCAAAGTATCGTAAAAATATTTCACAACAAACAATAACACCTGCACATGATCCTAAGAAAAGTTTCCAAGAATGATTGTCTCGTAAAATCAATACAAGAACAAGAAACGCATTTACATACCTGATGACAAAACACCCACAGAAATTACAATTCTTTTTCGATCCTATCACCTTCACAATTTTATACATTGTCCATCCATACAAATCCTTATACGAGACCACTTTAAGTGGTAATCAATACTGAAAAAAAATAAAAGACAGAAAACAATAAACTCATAGGTCACGAGCACAACAGCGAACAAGGACAAATCGTACAGAAACAAATCAAAATCGTGCATATGGTTTACTAACTACCAGTCCATTCTGTCTATGTGCAAGAACTGGTATGACATACAAACATATTACGACGACTACTCATACAAATTCTGTTCAACTTACTGAGCTGACTGGATATACATGCATCCACATTTATGTAGCATTCGTTTTTAATGAACCACGATAATTTTCAAATGGAAGATACACACAGCGAACAGTGCAAATGCATTTGCCGCAGGAATTTGAAACATATTGCCCAAGAGTTTTAGTTAACTATTATCTGACAGACAGAGATGTACTAAGCAGTCATTTCGCAACAAAGAGATTATCAACAGAATAAATAAATCATACATTTTACTGACAATTAACAGATGAAGGTCCTAAGTTTCCATTTCACAATCAACGAAACTGTCAGCAGACACTGCCGTGGGTGCTCACCATAGGGGAGACAACAAAGATGCCAAGACACCACCCTTTGGGAGTCTATGAACAAAAAACAAGAGTCCCTAATAATTTATGGAAACCACTAACACTCTTCCCAACAAGTATGTATATCATTACATGATTATCTACTAAAAATCTATTAAAAAACTAACTAAAACAGAGAACCAAAGGGCATGCTTTTGTTCTGGTGGTAGTAGGAAGGTGACTTCTGTTCAGAATTATAACAAGTAAAAAATACTGGACGGTTTCGAATTATAAAAAGTAAGCTTTTCGAATTCTGGTGGTAAAGTTTACATAATATTTTCATTTATACTTCAGAGGTTGGCAGTTGAATGGATTAGCCAATTTTTTTGGAAAATTGTTCCTATATACCAAATTTGCTTAGTGGAGTAACACTGAAACAAATATACATAGTGAAATACGTACAATCTTTTTCCCGTGCAGCTTGGCCTGCTCAACAGTTATCTTTGAGCTATCACGAGTTATTTTTGAAAGCTGAGAGTTTTCCGGCTACCGACACAGATAAGAGTAAGTGATTAAATTTTGAATTCAAGGTTTGAAAGCATGAAAGAAACACAAAATCCAGAAGAATATCATTTGACAATTTCAAACCTCCATAGACATGGTGGTCAATTTATTAAATGCACGGTTATTATAACATGGGAAGCATGCACAGTGTGCAGCAACGCGATTATATATCCTCCTCAATGCGCAGAAGCAATGAAAACGAAAGGTTTGTAAATTGTACTGAAACAGTAGCTAACAATTCCAAGGCGCCAATATCTGCCATACTAAGTAAGCTAACGAAATACCGAGAACAAAAATTGCATTACCTGATCTTACTTAGATAATCGTCCACTTCTGAAAAAAGCTCCTCTTTTGATATGTAAAAGCAATATAAGAGAGTGAGCTTCAGATCATTAACATTAAAGTTTGAGACGCCGTATCTCAAGGATTCAGCAGAAGTAAATTACAAACCTATCAACTTCCCAAACCATCACACCCCATCCTGCAACTTTATAGTCTAGTGCTGCTCTAGTGGATTCTGTAACCGTGCCTTTCTCATCCTATCCTGCAATAAATAAAGACTAATCACATCATAATTAAACTTCGAACAACAAAACTCAGATATTCAGAAGACATACACCTTCTACTGGATTAATGACCGAATTACATTCGAAAAATGTAGTATAAGCAATTCGATTTTGTACCTGCGCCATATTTTTAGCTCTTAATTGTTACTCTGACAAACCTTTTCTTAGAGATGACATGAACACCAATACAGCTAATATTAGATAATGATCAGCGATCAAATTTTTGACCCAGAACTTTAGGTAAGTCGCCATACTTACACAACAACCGGACTATATACCTTGAATTTTATTCATGTCTACGCTCTACTCATTTGAAATAGTTGTCATATGACAGACTCTCGTGAATGAGACTAACATTAACTTGAACAATTAGAGTTAGGTGCAATTGAACAACTCATATTGAACTGAGTCCCACTTGCTTAGGTTTCAGTATAGTATTGCTACATAGAAGTTATGTTAGAAATTGGACTGAATTTCAGTATTACCTCATTCAATAGATTAGCAAATCCAGGATAATTTGCTATCTGGTGTGGTGGTTACTGCTTTTTGTCTAAGAACAAGATGGTCATCTTCCAAGGTCAAGAGCTTTGCCTCCATACTGCATCCAAAAGCAAATATACATAAATTAATCATCAGCCAAACTGGCCATTTGATATTTAAAAGTTAACCTAAACAGACTTACAACTTCTCTTCTCCAAAGTAACTTTGTAAGCCTCTTAGTTAAAAGATAACTTGTAGCTGTTGAAATAATACCTTTGGAATCTCTGTTGTGGTTGTACATGTGCTTCTTCCTGCTTCTCTGTTTTGGGCTAATCTTCCCAGTATCTGGAAAAAAACACACACAACCAAACTCATTCTAAATCCCACAGATCTCATATCTAACTGATTGATTACTACTAAGACAAACCAAAGCTAAAGCCAAATAAATATGAACCCTAAAAAATCACTACAACCAGATGTAAAGAAATACATCAACATAACTCAAAACTTATATCATAAAAGATCAAAATTAACCAAACACCATGATTTAAACTTCGTGACATCAAATAGGTGCATATGGCATCGCCACTCCCTTTGCCAGCATCTACAAATTCGGAACTTAACTTAAAAGCCATATTTCGACCCGGACATTTTCGGGATGCCCTAATAACCAACGAATGACAAGTGCTTTTCATTGTGTAGATCCCATTTCAATGGGAACTTGATGAGTCGATCCGACTACACGTCTTACTTTTACTGCTATATCGAGAGTTACTTCACGTATTACTTGACGTAAAACGGATGGTGGATTTGTTTCTGTCTTTTTTTGATTGAACAAATATTACTATACAAGGAAATCAGACTCACAACATCATAAATAAAGAAACTAGGATTTTTATAAACTTATATTTTAGGATTGACTGTAATCTTTTGTGTAGAGAATAAAGAGATTAGCTTGCTAGGGATTTGTATGAGAAAATCAAATTTCTAGGTTTTTTTGATCGGTTCAAATTTCTAGGGATACATAAGAAATTTGGGATATTGAAAAATTACGTTTTTGATTTCTAAAAGATGTGTATTGACTTATAAGATGGAGGTTAAGGATTGATAACTTTTGATTTATAAATGATAGACAATAATATGTCTACAAGTTATTATTCTTACACTCGAGTTACTCCTAGTTCAGGATAGTTCTGTGCACATTCTGTTAGGTGCATTTTAGCATATGTTAACTGTCTATATGTTAACAATAGCAGCATTTATGAGCTGTAGAAGTGTACATTATAGTACACGTTAGTAAGAGCTACAAATGCTGAGATGATCAGTCTATAAAAATAGACTGTGATATTTTGTTCTTGTAATCAAATTGAAAGAACTTCTGTTCTTGATCATCATCTATTTTCTGATTAGAAAATCTTTATCAATTCCAATCTTCTATCATGGTATCAGAGCAAGAGATCTCAAATTTTTCTTTCTAATTCATCTTGCATTCCAATACAGTTTCTTCAATCTCTGTAATTTGATTCAACACAACCTAATTGTCTTTTATGATTTGTGAGTTTCTTCCAACAATGGAGAATCCAACAATAACTTCTATAACAAAAATACCACTCAATCAGCTTACAAATTTCATCACATTAAAGCTTAAAGAAGACAATTACATCACATGGAAACATCTGATGCTTCCAGTCATCAGAAAATTCAAGATATGAAGTACTTAGATGGAACTTATCCTTTTCCAGAGAGATTTACAAATTCAAGAAACCAAAACAATGGTGTAGAAAATCCATTGTCTCAGACTGGATTGATGAAGACTCTAGTATCATCCTTTGGATCAACAGCACAATCTCAGATGCTGTAATAGCACATTTTGCAACTTCATCAACATCTCATCATCTATGGACAAACATAGAGGAAAGATTTGCAAGATCTTCATCAACATATTCAATACAATTGAGAACAAAACTACTTGCAATAAAACAAGGTAACAAATCTATTTCTAGATTAATTGATGAAATCAAAAGTTTGGCAAATCAATTAGCTGCAGCAGGAGAACATGTATCTGATCAAGAATTGGTTTTGGTAACTCTATCTGCCCTACATCCTGATTATATCCCATTTGCCACCTCTACGAGACACAGATGTCCACCAGTGTAAAGTATAGAACTACACAACAATCTAATAAGTGAGGAAATAGTTATTAGCCAAAGACAAACTGAACAGTTGGCAAACACATCAAATCAGGCTTATATAGCACCTCTTTACCAACCAAAACCATTCTTTAGAAATAATACTTCAAGATTCAACTCTACTCAACAACAATTTGGGAGAGGACATCCAAATTTTCAATCAAATTGGCAAACACATGGGTATAATCAATCTGCAAGAAGAAATTTCAGTAATTCTGGAAGAGGTTATAGATACAATCCAAGAACTCAAAATGACTATCATAATCAGTCACATTCATCTGGTGTGACTTGTCAGATTTGTGGAAGAGAAGGTCATACTGCTCTGACATGCAGGAACAGACTCAACACTAGCTACAATAATGGAAATACTTCTAGTAACTCATCTGCACTACTAGCAAATGCACATTTGCAAGAGACATATACGTGGTTTGCTGATACTGGAGCAACAAATCATATCACACCAAACATATGTGAAGTGCAACATTCTTCCATCTATAATGGCAATGAAAAGGTTAGCACAGCTAGTGGAGAAGGTATGTTAATATCGCACTCTGGAACTTCTTTAAAATCAAGAAATAATCATTTATTCAACTTGAAAAATGTTCTAGTAGTACCTAGTGCAACTCAGAATCTGTTGTCTGTGCACAAATTTACAACAGATAATAATTGCACTTTAACATTCACTTCAATTGGTTTCTTTGTCAAGGATCTGACAACTGGGAAGACATTATTCCAAGGACCACAAAATAATGGTTTGTATCCTATCCATTTCTTACATCAATCTTCACCAAAAGCTAATGCAGCTATCAACTCAACTATCTCCTCAGAGGTGTGGCACAAAAGGCTTGCACACCCATCTTTTAAAACACTACAAATTGTATCACAATGTTTATATCTTCCTCATATTGTAAGAACACCTATATCCTGTTTGGATTTTCCACTAGGAAGGTCTCATAAGTTGCCATTTAAAAGATCCAACATTGCAAGCTTAGCTCCACTAGAACTGCTTCATATAGATCTTTGGGGTCCAAGTCCTGTAATTCATATAAATGGATATAGATATTATGCAGTAATTGTGGATGATTTCACCAAATTTTGTTGGCTTTATCCCTTATATGATAAATCATAGTTTAAGAAAATCTTCCATGAGTTTAAACTCTACGTAGAGAACAAATTAAACTACAAGCTCAAAACAATTAGAACAGATGGAGGAGGTGAATTTTTGCATCAACAACTTACATCATTTTTAGTTCAGAATGGGATCAGACATGAGCTCTCTTGTCCACACACACCTGAGCAAAATGGTGTGGCAGAGGCTAAGCATAGACATATAGTAGAGGTTGGGAGAACTTTCTTATTACAAGATGGTTTAAATGATGCTTACTGGGTTCATGCTTTCTCTACATCAAATTTTATAATCAACAGATTACCATCCAAATCAATTCAAAATACTTCTCCATATGAAATGCTATTTCATCAACCTCCTGATTACACACTATTGAGAGTATTTGGTTCACTTTGCTTCCCTTGGCTAAGGCCTTTTGCAGAAACAAAATTGTCTCATAGGAGTAAACAGTGTATTTTTATAGGTTATGGCACTACTCAAAAAGGCTACTAGTGCCTTGACCCTACTACTGGTAGGATTTATACATCAAGACATGTCACTTTCCAAGAATCTATTTTTCCTTTAAGAAAATCTTCAATTATACTGCCTAATATTACTTCATTCACACCAGATACAATTCCATCCTCTTCACCTGTGTCTTCTTCTAATCAATCTTCTGTTCATATTGACTCTGCCATTTCTCAGACATTTCATCCAGTACCATCCACAACTATTACTAATACTCACTCTATGCATACTAGAGGGAAGTCAGGAATCACTAAACCTAAGGTGTACTCAACAAAACATGTTTTACTTCATGCCTTGACAACTATGATATCTCCACCAACACCAACATGTTTCAGTCAAGCTAATAAAGATCTATAGTGGAGAAATTAATGGTGGAGGAATATAATGCATTACAGAATGCACAAACATGTTCTAAGGTTCCATATGACTCATCTATGAACCTCATTGGATGCAAATAGGTCTTTAGAGTAAAATACAAACCTGATGGTTCAATAGACAGGTACAAGGAAAGATTGGTGGCAAAAGGATTCAACCAACAAGAAGGCCTGGACTATACAGAAACCTTTAGTCCAGTTGCAAAGTCAAGTACAATTAAGGTGTTTCTTGCTCTGACAGACCAATTTGATTGGCACATTACTCAGCTGGATGTGAGTAATGCTTTCTTGCATGGAGATATATCAGAAACCATTTACATGACTCAGCCTCCTGGGTTTGTGGACAAGGATCAACCAACTCATGTATGTAAGTTACACAAGTCTCTATATGGAAGCAAGCACCCAGGGCTTGGTATACAAAATTGCAGAAGGTGTTACTATCATATGAGTTTCATTTATCCTCAGCTGATGCATCTCTTTTCATTCAGAAGAAAGGTTCTAGATTGACATATATTTTAGTCTATGTTGATGACATTCTTATCACAGGAACATCATCTTCTTATTGCACTGATTTTGTGCATGAACTCCAAACACACTTTCCAGTGAAGAATCTGGGTGACCTCCACTACTTCCTTGGTCTGGAGATTAAGAGAAATGAATCAGGAATTTTTATCTCACAGGCAAAGTATGCATTGGATTTACTGGAGAAGCATGACATGACTGGAGCCAAGCTATGTTCATCTCCAGTACCAGCAGCTAAAACATCAACAATCCAGAAAGGAACACCTCTGCAAGAACCAACTGTGTACAGATCTCTGGTGGGAGCTCTGTAGTACCTGACCTGGACACGTCCAGAGATCGTATTTGCAGTAAATCAAGTTTTCCAGGTAATGCAAGAACCAACAACAACTCATTTAATGGCAGCCAAGCGTATCTTAAGGTACATAAAAGGAACAATTGATTATGGCATCCACTACATAAAGGGCATTCTACAAATCACTGGATTCAGTGATGCTGATTGGGCTGGGGACACACCGACAAGAAGAAGTACTGGAGGATACTCGGTTTATATTGGCTCCAATCCTGTTTCTTGGTCCAGCAAGAGACAAAATACAGTGGCAAGGTCCTCTACAGAGAATGAATACAGGAGCCTTGCTAATACTGCTGCTGAAATCCAATGGCTTATCAAGTTGCTTAGTGAAATGCACATTAAACTACCTACTATCCCAATGATATTATGTGATAACATAAGTGCGATTTCATTCTCTACAAACCCAATTCTTCATATAAGAATGAAACACCTTTCAGTGGACTACAACTTTGTAAAAGAACTGGTGAACTCAAATGCATTGGCAATTTCCTATGTTTCTACTGAAGACCAAGCCGCTGACATATTCACGAAGGGATTTTCAGGGCCAAGGTTTGAGAAATTGCGAGCCGAACTAAATGTCCAATCTCTGCCTGGACAGTTTAGTTTGAGGGGCGGTAATAGACAATAGTATGTCTACAGGTTATTATTCTTACACTCGAGTTACACCTAGTTCAGGATAGTTCTGTGCACATTCTGTTAGGTGCATTTTAGCATATGTTAACTGTATATATGTTAACAATAGCAGCATTTATGAGCTGTAGAAGTGTACGTTATAGCACACGTTAGTAAGAGCTATAAATGCTGAGATGATCAGTCTATAAAAGTAGACTATGATATTTTGTTCTTGTAATCAAATTGAAAGAACTATTGTTCTTGATCATCATCTATTTTCTGATTAGAAAATCTTTATCAATTCCAATCTTTTATCAATAAACAACTGGGTTGGTGATCTCGATTTAGAAAAGAACAGAGAAAAATAAAAAGGGAAAATGAGACTAAAATCAACTTAACTTCAGGTATTTGGTGTAGGGTAAACAAAACAGAAACTTTCTGCGTTATAGAGAGGATAGCATGGAATTGATCAGATCATGGCGATAAAAAATTTCGCTGTGATTTTTTGCTCTGGTAAAGAAATGTATGGAAGGGAAGAGAGAAAGGAGAGTTAACAAACAGAATTTTAGGTTTATTTGGATCGAGGTGGTTTGTGTTATCTACAACCGTTAAAATAGAGCACTACAAGAAAAACGGGTTTAAGCGACATGTCATTTTAAGTCGCTTAAAGCCCATTTTAAGTCGCTATAACTGTTATAGCGATTAAAAGTGGCACTCGCTCCTTTGGTTGCCCAAAGCCATGTATCTCAAAGCCTTGAGCGACCATGCAATCGCTCTAATAATAAACCAACTTACCTAAAGCGAGTGCTTTATGGTCGTGTCGTAACCAACCAAAATAATCAAGTTCTTACTCCCTAAAATAGAATGAAGTACAGGGATAAGAACAAGTTCGTTCCCACAAGGAGGCAGCAATTTATGCTAATTTTCAGTCACGTAAGCAAGTAGCAAAGGGGGTTTTAATCGTAATGATTTAAGCTAAACTAAACTAAGGTAATACGCAAGTAATAGAGATGTGTATCAGGGAGAAAAAGCATTGGTTAGAGATTTCATCGTCCGTTTTCCAACATGTTATCAATCAAAGCATACTCAACATTCATGCATTAGTGACACCAATAACCCTAAAGTAGCCAGTTATCTCTTCTACTTCGGCAAAACTCCTAATATCATCAAAAAGCGCAAAGCGCCACTTTTAGAATTCTTAGCACCGGGTAACCTGAGTGATTAATCTCCACTCGAGTTCAACCCAATGATAGCTATGGTCTTTGTGAGTTGAGGTTATTCTAAGCAACCCGGCGTAAAGCACCACTCGGATTTAACCTAGGTCAAGCTTCTACACATATTCGTATGGCAACATCCCGTCGTTAACAAATATGTTATACTACTTATAACCGGAGTCCCTCGACAGAATCGACTCTCAGAACTCCAATTTAGTTGTAGATATCAATACTTATTTACCTGATTTGCAACTCACATAAATCAGCAATCAATCATATATAAACTATATTCGGTAGAACATGAACGATATTACAAATAACATGAATATATAAGCATGCGCCATTCAATCAATAAACATGTTTTCCAACTTCAGATTACATCCCTAACCAATAAGAGGGGTTTAGTTCATCATGGGTTTCTCAAAACCCATGGAAAATAATTAAAATATAAATTACTCAAACCCGGAAGAATTGCGACGAATGATTCTGGCTCCAGAACGCAGCTGCGGAAGTAGCCAGAACCTTAAGTTGCGCCTAAAACCCTCTCTTCTTTTCTCTTCTTCTTCTCCTGTATGTTTTTCTCTTTTTCCACCGTGATATCCCAAAAACTCCTGTATACTTTTCTATTTAGCTGTCTCCAATCCGAAATTCAGTGCGTGTGCTCCTTTGGTTTTCAGCCTTTCCTAAATTTGTTGCGCCTGCCCTTGTGTCTCGGCTGCCAACTTGTGGCTAACTTGGTGAGCCTGCCTTTGTAAGTGAACCTGACCCCCAACTGTTCCTTGAGTCACCAATATATGCTATATTTACCTCTCCAAAAGGCTTGCCATGAGAAGAGTTTAGGTTTCCTTATAGAACTAGAGTTAGCCACTTTAGAATCCTAGTTGAATTAGGAAATGTGCTAAGTTTCCTTATTCCATTCCAACAAGATATAGCAACTCCAAATTCTTTCCTAATCCCATATGACTTCCCCAAGCTAGCTACTACTCCACCAAGGCTAGCCACTAGCCCATCAAACTACTTTAGCACCTCCAACTCGTCACTTAGCACATTAGCAAATACGGTTCAGCCAACTTAGCACCTGGGCGCTAGTTGCACAAGCTAGTTTGCCACCATGTGGCTTTGCCCATAACTTCCTCATACGAGATCAGAATGACCTCGTTCTTTCGCCGTTGGCTTCGTAATTTAATTTCCTACACTGTGGATGGTGAAAGGCCTAAATTCAGCAGAGTTTTACTGGATCCTCGGTAATTCTTCTAATATAGCTCCATTCTGCGAGTTTCTGAACTGTAACCTGAAAAGGCGACTAAACTTCGAAAGTAATCAAAATACCTAATAATTCACTCAAATATAGCATATAAGGTTCAGGAAAAACTACTTTAAATGTATGATTTATGCACCTATCACTTTACTCATTGCTTAACATCAGACCAACTAACATGGAGCAAGTAAAATTTGGTCGCTTAACATCTAGATCAACCAATATAGCAAGTAACATATCAATCGCTTCAGATATACCAATCATTCTAAAGCAATTAAACTACTTAGTTGATAGATACATGGAGCAACTATTTATGGAATTGCTTGGTTAAAGTTTTAAGCGATCAAAAATTTTTCTCGATAAAAGTGATTTATGATTTTGATTGACCTGAAGTTGGTTGCTCAAGCTTTTGAGGTACAAAATTTTTTACTCTCTAGAAGCAGCTTGTGACTTAGGAGCTATTAAACTACCTAGTTGGAAGATACATGGAACAACTAAACCTGATTTTACTTGGTTAAAATTTTAAGCAATCAAGTGATTTTGCTTGCTACAAGCGATTTCTACTTTTGATTGTCCTGAAGTTGGTTGCTTAAACTTTGAAGGTATGAAAGTTTTTACTCAAGTTGATTGTTTAAATTTTTGAGCTTCCAAATTATTTTAGAATTCAGATTTTTAATTGGCTTAAAGTTGGTTGCTGGAGTATTTAAGCTACTCAAATTTTTTGCTCATTTTATTTAAATAATCCGAAAATCTAATTACAATTAAAAAAAGTTATAACTAAGGTTGATATAATTAAAATGAAAACATCTAATTAAGAAGATTAGATAATTAGAAATATATATATTTCATTTGAGTATCCCCCAAAAAGCACAACCCAATATATTGTTTCATACACATACCCAACAAGAACCAAAATACATATAAAGTTGATGGTTCTTGTATCATCATAATGTGTAGTTTCACTTCCCAAAAGAACAAAAAACATATACTGCACATACTTTGTACACCAAAAAAAGTCAGCCGTATAAGTCTTGCTGAGTACACAAAATGAACACCAAAAAATAGTCAGCAGGTGTTTTTTGAGAGCAGCAAGTTGGGCTTCATTTCTTTCGTATAAGGTGAAGCTGCCGGAAGCGACTTTTGACTTACGAGGACGCTTGGCCCCATAGCGACGGGGATCAACAACCTTTGAATATATTTCTTCGGGAGTATAGTTCACTTCGCCTAGACGAACTTGTTCACTCAGCCGGTTCATTTCAGACTGCATAAACATTATAAAAAAACAGGCAACCGATTAGTTTACACCTACCACCAGCACATTTAATAGTGCACTTAATGACATGGAGATGATAAGGCTGCTTAAAAAATAAATATATTACACACATAATACTTAAATGAAGCATTGTTATTAAATGCACTTGCCCCTTCAAACAACAGACCAAGCTCATATCCATGTCTTTTTATTCACATGTAGACTATTTGGTTATTCGATAAGCAAACATCATCAGTTCATCATAAAAGAAATGAACGCATGAAGTTGAAAAATAATATCCTACAGACTCTTATCCAACTTCAAGGCTCTAGAACTGAACCTGAACCTCCAATTTACCGCACTAATAAAAACAATCTCCTATAGATAAAAGAAATATATTCATGCTGTGAAACAAT
Source organism: Papaver californicum (assembly GCA_023531435.1). Classification (NCBI taxonomy): domain Eukaryota; kingdom Viridiplantae; phylum Streptophyta; class Magnoliopsida; order Ranunculales; family Papaveraceae; genus Papaver; species Papaver californicum. Next base: position 1,072,795 of record JAJJMC010031477.1, on the reverse strand, counting down.
CTCTAAATGGTAGGCAAAGATATAAGTTAATCCGAGCAGGATAAAGACTCAGTAACTGTCCATTGTGAGTGCAAAAATTTAGTGCCTGCCGGAAAGGAATCTATTTTCTAGTACCCAGATAAAATTTGCCACAAAAATATAAAGTAAACAACTAAAATTTGCACCTGAGGATCAATGAAGTTACTGGTTGTTATTGACCCAATTAAGGATCTGTTCCGCCCTTGGAGATTCCGATGCTCAATTGTAATGGTACCACTAGGTTGGATTGAAGCCTGAAAATGGAACATTCATATCCAATTAATGTTAAATGTCACAGCTGGTGTACACAATTTATGAATACTCCCAAATTACATCTTTTGAGTGATGAACAACATGTTTTAGAGGTTATAAATATATCGTACCAGGGTGGGAAGACCTTGACGTCTTGGTATGATACTCCACTCTTTGCTCACTTGTGCATTATGTTTCTCAAGTCTTTAAGCTTTATTTCCTAATCCAAAGTTCACTTGGGAGGGAATTATAATCACCAAATCCTTCCAAGGATTATTTAGAGGACTAGATTTTCGCTTGAACGCAGTTAGCCGTGTAGCTTCTCTCTGCAAATGCCAAGTTAAATACCGCACAACAGAAGTCACCAAATTCATGATAAAAGAACAAAATTCTCTATGTTACCAGTCTATGTCCACCACTCAGCAAGCCTCCACACTCACCTACTTGTGTATCGTAACCCTTGCAAAAATAAAATTTAAGAGTATTAAAGCATGAAAATGCTGAAAAACAATAGGGAAAAAACCCAAAGAGAATAAACCTGTGGAAGGGATATAATGAAGTCATGTGCATTCGCATCCTAGGCTTCCCTAATCACACATCTTCTTTGGAAACATTGTCATCTGGAGGCCGTATGTGATGTTTTCTCCAACAAAAACTGAGAATATAACTGGTTCCTGCATCAAATTGTACGTAAATAAGTTTTAACAGTAACTTCTAGAGCAACGAATAGACGACTGAAAGTCTGAAAATCAAAAATCAAATGCAATGATTCAAAAAGGGTGAGTGCTGAGGAAGCAACCTGGTTTACTATAGAGACTACACGAGCCCATTCACTCTCACTACATGTTCGTACATCCTCTCCTGCTACAGTTATGCGGCCTCTGGTCGGCTGTTGAAGATGAAATACAAAAAATAAAGTAAACAACCTTCACTGTGATACATAAACTGGAATTTCTGAAGGAAGGGAAATCTAAACCTCATAGAAACGAGCCAATAGCTGAACGATTGTACTTTTTCTGGATGAATTTTGGATGTTTGATTGCAGTAAGAAATAAAAAGAGATTCGATAGGGAGGCAGAGAGGTTTAGTGAGTGAGGCAGAGAGAAGGAGGCGCTCAAAATGAGAAGTGATGAAATAATTTAGGGTTGGGGTGTTTATATCTAAGGGTACTAAACGTAAATAAAGGGAACTTCGTGGTCAATAAATAAAACAAATAGGGTTTGATTCATCTGACGGTTTAAGATTAAAAGTTTAGGTTGATCGGATGGTTCTAGATTTTTCATCTTCTACTCATACGGATCGCTAATCTGACGGTTTAAAATTAACATCTTATGCTCATACGGATCACGAATCTGACGGACCAAATTAACATCTTTTTTATATACGGTTCATAACTAGAACATCCAATAAAGCATACGTCTCTCAATGGCTCAAATTATTTGGAAGTGATTGAGAATTCAATACAATTCAATACATAATCTCTTTAATTTTATCTATCTTTTTTTTAAATCAATCTTATGTATTGCTAATTGGCCTCACTCAATTTCTCTTCGATTTCATAAGTTTATCCACTTATCCATCATTTTATGAACTCGTATGTTAGGTTTATTAATCAACCTTAGATATAAAAAAACAAAGAATAGTAAAAAAAATAATGATTGGGGATATTTTTATCGACCTTTGATTATACATAAATGTTTATTTTGAAACAATTCAACTTGTGTGTTTTAATTTTACTTAATGAGCCCTCAAAACAATAGATACGATTTACCCAAAATGTCAACATGTTAATACACAAATGATAAAACTAAATGAGATCGAAACAATTTAAGTGAAATTGAGTAATATTTAAAGCAAAATTAAACGAGACTGACTAATTTGAAGTGAAATTGAGTGAAAAAAGTGAACACCTTAAGAGAAATTTAATGCAATCAACTAAAATCAATTTCGATTGAAGGATACTAAATAAGATTAAGCAATACTGAGCGAGGTTAATGAATATTATATGGGATCAGACAAGTTAAATCAATATTGATTTTGAACTCACTAACTAAGCTTCGATCTATTTTGAATTCACTTGATTTTGTTATATTTCACTAAAAATCACTCAATGTTTTGTCAATCTCACTTGAGTTCATTCAATTTTCATCAATCTCACTAAAATTACCTCAATTTTGTAGCGAACTCACTTTACTAGGTCAATTTTGATTGATTTTTCTCATTTTTTTTATCAAATATCCGACCTTATTTGACCTTGGTCAATTTCACTCGATTTCACTTTGATCTATTGAATTTTATTTAATCTCAATCAAACTTATTCATTTTGTTATCGATCTAACAAATCTAACGATATCAAACTATGATTTCATCAATCTCACTAAAATTCACTCAATTTGTAATCAAATCGACTTGAATACACTCAATTTTGATCGATCTTACTCAAATTATATCAACATAATTATTATCCCAATTGTTGTAACAAGAGATCAAACGAGAACAATAATAGAGAAAGAAAATCCTAATCTAACTAGATAACGGAAAACCCTAATACGACTAGAAAACAGATTCAGTGACCGGTCAGCGAGACCACTGCCGAGGGGCTCTTCCCCTCGGACTCCCCGTAGTCCGGTAAACGACTGAACTGATTCAAGGCATATCAACACCAACCAAATACAATATCATAATCATCAGCACCAAGATTAAGACCGTTTGTATGAATGTAATTCAAATAGGTTAGGTTAGATTCAACAGATTTTAAAATAACGAAAAAATAACACCAATTTTTTTTACAAAATTTAGATTCTAGACTCGTACCAATGAAGCACAGGAACAATAAACACCATCTGCAATAGAAAATTGAAGCATCTGCAATATCATCACTGTATATACCTCTTTGATCCCGAGCGAATTTATAAAAAGTCTCAAATTATATCAATTGTTGATCAATTTCACTTTGATTTTTATTGGATTTTATTGAATTTTGATGTGAGAAATATGTGTGATTTTCTTTGTGCTAAAACGAATAAGTGCATTTGAATTTATTATCAAAATTTAGTATGATAAAATCCATAGAATATATATAAATTAATTTGGATATTGTTATCGACGATAGAGCTCTAGTAAACATTCCGACTTAGCGGAAAAGGTCATTAAGACATAAAAAATCCATTGTTTTCTCCAATTATCCATCATTTTAACTGAATGTCCACCGATCTTAGTCAATTTTACTCGTAACCTATCAATTTACTGATTGAGGATATTTTAATCGAATGTTTATCGAGTTTAGTCAATTTCACCTATGATATATTAATTTTATCTAATATCGCTCGATATCACTAACCTTATGTTAATTCCATGATAATTTCACCAAATGTCGGTCGACCTTACTTAATTTTTATAAGATTTAATTGATTTATCCAGTTTAAGTCAAATCGAATTTCCTCCCATTTCACTTAATTTCGCTTGTTATCGGTCAATTATACCTAATAGTTGAAACCCAAAGTCAATTTCCCAACTTTCACTCGAATTAGTTCAATTTTTTATCGAACAGACTAGAATACACTTAATTTTTATCGATCTTACTCGAATTATATCAAATTTTCATCAATTTCACTTGATTTCACTTTGATTTATTGAATTTTATTCAATCTCAATCAAACTTATTCATTTTGTTATCGATCTAACAAATCTAACGATATCAAACTATGACTTCATCAATCTCACTAAAATTCACTCAATTTTTATCGAATCGACTAGAATACACTTAATTTTGATCGATCTTACTCAAATTATATAAATTTTTTATCAATTTCACTCGATTTTCACTTTGATTTATTGAATTTTATTCAATTCCACTTTGATTTATAATTTGAGTAAGATCGATCGAAATTGAATGTATTCAAGTCGGTTCGATAAAAAGTTGAGTGAATTTTAGTTAGATTGGTGAAATCATAGTTTCATATCGTTAGATTTGTTAGATCGATGAAAAAATGAATCTTTTAAAGTTATATTTGATTTGATGAAATCATAGTTTGATAGTTCAGGGTTCATGGAACCCTATATCGTTATCCACCTTTTAAATTTACAAAATTTACATTTTTTTTGATGAATCTTAATTTCCAAAATTTGTTAGGTTACGTTGCCGACATTCGAAATCCAATATCCACCTTTCAAATTTTTATTTCAGTAAGATGGTAACTAACACACACAATGGTAACTAAAACAAAATGGTAACTAACACAAAATTGAAACAAACACAGAATCCGTATGACCATCCAAAAAAAAATCTGGACCATCAAAAACAAAGCATGATCCGTATGAGGTACCATCACCACCGTTAACTGTTTTTATCAAAACCCTTCACAAAAATATCTCTTTCATTTTCAACATTTTCTTTTCTCTCTCTCCCAATTTGAGCCACATCACCAAACTAGGGTTCCATCACGAGAAGGTGAACACCAACTAGCTGATCAAGTATTAGTAGACCCTGTTTATAAAGATCGAATTGAATGGGAATTACCTGAGGTTTTATTGAATGGGAATGAAATTTCATCAGAGAAAAATGTTAAAAGCCCTGTTTCTGATTTGTTAGAGATTAGTGAAAGATTTGGTTGGGATAATGATGATAAGGTTGGTTGGAGTAAGATCAATTTTTGGATTTAGTTGGTGGTGGTGCATCATTTGTTAAGTGTTTGTGATGAAACCCTTGGATCTGTTATGAGAATGGATGCTGGTGGTGGTGATGCTGGTGCTGGTGATTCAGGTAGAATTTGGTGGAGATTTGACTGAAATTTGTGGTTGGTGATTTTTGCTTTTTGTAGTTGTTAATTGTGGATTTTTTTAGCATCATTGTTGCTGCTAAAGTGCGTTGATTTGGGTTTGTTCTCCTGATGTTTTCTTAGGTTTGAAAAGGGACGGAAATTATGATGAACATTTTGATCACCTCCACGGATGCCGTCACTAACCTTCTGATGGTTTGATAAGGGCTACTGGTTTTATGCTTGCTGTTATTTATGGTTATAGAGATGTCGTTTTAGATCTATTTTACATCTCGATGTTTCCTTGAATGAAAACAATCTGTGTTCTCTTCTTGATTTTATGTTTTTATTTGGAAATTGTACTTTGTTTAAGATCTGCAAATATGGGTACAGTTTTATCGATGCATGGATTTTGTTTGTCAAGGTGTACTTTTGTTTCCATTTATGTATTGGCTTTTACTAAATCTGCAGGCATGACATGATTGAATTCATAATGGTAATGGGTGAGTTGAGGGAAATGGGAATAGTGAAGCATCTGCTACTGCATCAATGCAAAATGGGTAGGAACCTTGATTTTTGTATCAATTTTTTTTATCGTTTTAACTATGTTCAATGATTTACACAGTTTCTTACTGTCCCTGGATATATATCTTTAGCATCTCTTAAATGGGTTTTCTCTCGTCTAAGGTTGATCCACAAATGAAAGTGTTAGATTGGGCTTCAAAAAGTTTAGTCGAGATCAAGACATTCATTTTGCATCTCATGAAGACCATTTCAATTCCTAGGCTGCTTGTCCAAGACAATGATTGCAGTTGCCATGGTTCCCAGCACCAGCAGAAGAACACTACTTCCCACTGGGTGCTTGAGGTATTGTTGAACATTTGGAGTTCGTTTGGAGACTAATGGGTGCTTGAGGTATTTTCATTACTATGCCTCATATCCTATCAATTGTGATAGAAGGGATGTCGTTATCTTTTACAAAGTATATTTCATTACTATACCTCTCATTTACAAAGTATTTTGACGAAAAACATGGATTTTATGCAGGCTGTGACCGGAAGTGAAACTACTTCTGTTTGGCTTGAGGTAAGACATTGGTTGGTTAATGGTTCTTGTTGAGAAGATAATTTTTTGGGTTTTCAAGTCTGAGGTGCAAATTAGAACTTGGAGAAATGACCTACCTGGTTGCATTGGTATTTTAAACTGAACTCTAAGTTAAATGTTAGCTTCCTTCATTCCATCTTACCTTTTAAATTCTAAGTTCAGTCGGTTTCCCTTGTATACAAACTTTCAAGTTGAGCGTAAGTTTAAGCCAAGGCACCATCTTTTTTTCATGTCTGATCTAAAATTATTTCTATCATTTTCTTATCAACTATAATATTTTTTGGCAGGTATCTGAGGTGAAGGGGGATGATGTTGTCTATGTCGTAAAGAACTCAGCTACTTTGTCTGGGGCATTGTTCACCTTGCATGTCTCTCAGGTTCACATTGATTTGCCAACCTTGAATGAGAAAGATAAAGGAGTAAGTGTTGTTCTATCTGCAATTATTTTGTCTTCTTGTAGATAGCAAAGCAAAGGATGTAGAGAGGTTCCACTATCTGCAACATTGTTGAACAGTAGTGGCACTTGATGATGTTTTAACTTAGTTCATCAGATATATCACATGGGACGTTATAATTCTACTAAATTTTACATAATCTTTTACGTAATTCTTCATTTATAACTATTTCAGGTGATACGCACATGGGGCGTCAAAAACAGTATTGACTTTCTCTCACTATCATATACTCGACATGCTGAAGATGTCCGCGAAGTAAATAACTCCTATAATTAATATTCTAAAAACGCAGGAAGACTTTCAACTTGGAAGGAGCCCAACTCAATTTGGGATATCAGCTGGGAAGTCTAGCCCAACTCAATTCATGACTAATACTTTGCCTTGATGCATTCATGAAGGCAATTTCCATAGAAGGCTTTCAGCTTGCAGTATGGTTACAGATTATGTTATTAATACACAATAGAATAATTTTTAGCGATTAAATGTATACTCCTGTAGTGTTGCAATGGTCCCAAAATGCATATCAGTGATGTAATGGTCGGAAGAACACGATAGAGTAATTTCTACTTCTGTAGTGGGTAAATTGAAGAAAATGTATACTCTAATCATTCTATTAGAGATGTTTTAAGATGATAATAAATTTTAATAATTTAGACATTAGTTTTTCACTCACTACCTCGAATCCCGATATTTCCAGTTAAGCAATAGGATTGGAATATAATATGTGATTGATTTTAGTTGGATAAAATTTCAGGGTGTATTCATATTAGATATGTTTAGTGTTTTAATTGAACTTCCAACATATAGAAACATCATTTTGTTGCTTATATTTCGATTGTCACAAAAAATATTTTTTGTGGACCTTAACTACAAATATTTTGCTTTGACTTACTTTCATTTATGGACCTTAACTACAAATATTTGACCAAAAATGGAGTAATTTAAACACAAACATTATTTTCGTTTTTTAAGTCTAAAACACACACACAATGATCCTTAAATTGTTTATCTGGTCAATAGAAAACCAAAAATATATGATCCAACGGATATAAATATAGATTTAGGAAATCATTATTTATTGGAGTTTTTCTCAGGTTATTATTTTTTTCTTCCATAAATACATATTCCTCGATATTAAAATATACGAATATTTTACTAATAAAAAAATATATAATATTCAAACAATAATAATCAAAGAATAATCAAAAAAGGGTGTTATAACCAACTATAATCGTACTAAAATTGACTGATACAATTTTTTTCAATGAGTCACACGGATCACAATCCGTATGACTAGATAGAATTATATATAAAGCGTTGATGGATTTCGATCACATGGTCTATCTTTCTCCCTCAAGTATTTATTTTTTAACATGTGGTGGTGGCCTAAACTTAGTTGCTGAGAGAGGTTTGAGCAACCAATTCATTTTCTGTTGCTACGAGTCTGTGCCTCAAAGTGAATAGCTACATGATCACTTTTTTAGATGCTACAAGTTACTTGTAAAATGGATCTAGCAATTAAACATATTTGGTTGTGGCTTAAACTTAGTTGCCGAGAGAGGTTTGAGCAACCAATTTATTTTGTTGTTGCTACGAGTCGGTGCCTCAAAGTGAATTGCTACATGATCACTTTTTTAGATGCTACAAGTTACTTGTAAAACGGATCTAGCAATTAAACATATTTGGTTGTGGCTCAAACTTAGTTGCTGAGAGAGGTTTGAGCAACCAATTTATTTTTTTGTTGCTACGAGTCGGTGCCTCAAAGTGAATAGCTATATGATCAACTTTTAGCTGCTATAAGTTACTTGAAAAACAGATCTAGCAATTAATCATATTTGGTTGTGGCTCAAACTTAGTTGCTGAGAGAGGTTTGAGCAACCAATTTATTTTGTTGTTGCTACGAGTCGGTGCCTCAAAGTCAATAGCTACATGTTCATTATTTTAGTTGCTATAAATTACTTGAACAAAGGATCTAGCGATTAAGTGTATTTTTTCGTTGCTAAATAATAGTGGACACATGTTTATTGCCGCCAAAAATGTTGGCAGTTGCAATTTTAGACGCTTAAACTGTTTAACCGACTAAATTTTCGAGCTCTTGCTAAGATTTTAGATGCTTAAACCCGTTTTTCTTGTAGTGGAGAGACTGTACTACTTTAAAGGGAAAAATTGTAAAATTAAAGACCCAAATAAAGTACAGCTTATTACCGGAGTTTTGGTTAAAACACGGTTATCATCAGGATTACACTTACAAAAACAACCTTTTAACTAAAACCCTAGACAGTCTTAAAAAGCTTGTTTTCCACTAGTGAACTCGCGAGACCTTGTAGGGGCATGCTTTAAAGCAACTGCAAGTGACGATACACCAACAATCTAAATTAACAAAGCCTAAATCGTTCGATTGAGTTACACATCGAGTGACCTACTACATGATGGTTTACAAAGCCTAAATCGTTCGATTGGATTACACATCGAGTGACCTATTACTTGATGGTTCATACAAATAGAATATGATATTGGAGAGCTTTCGTATCTAGTGATATAAATTTTTTTAAAGAAATATGAGCTTAAGATAAATAAAATTTTTTTGATCTAAACTCTCCTTTCGAAAGGAATCTTTTATTTATTTTGGAGCAAGGAATATGAGATATCCAAAGGATTGAGGGACTAGGTGATACAGTGGAAATTCCACTATGGAATAGGGGAGGTATAACACACTGCAAAAAAAAATAAATCCTAAAATATAGTACTCTTTGTTAACCAGTAATACATGTTCGTTGTAATTTAGCATAAAATGAATGGATATGATTAGTTGATAATGCATATTAGAGTTAGGAAATAGGACCTACCGTTATATTTGTCGGATTATTCCATGGACAAAAAAATCCAAAATCTATTAGTTTTCTTTCGAACGGTTGATAGTCCGCCTTATTAATTCTTATTTCTAAAAAACGACTAACAATCTGCGTATTATTTTTTATCTTTTTAAATGGCTAATAATTTATCGTATAGTGAAGATTTCATTCCCACTATTATCTGGATAAAAGTTTAATTGAGTTTGAGATGAAAGATGGTTTCCCTTCCTTCATAGTAGGACCAAATTTAACAAATTTGAACAAATTTTTCATTTTAAAAGAGACTCTCAATCCTCATAGTTCTTGCTCTAATTGGGGTAAGTAAATTTTTCATCAAAACAAAATGAGATATGTGATAAGGACTTCACTAAAATTTGGATCTGATCCGTTTTATGCACATAAAGATCGACCACTGCGGGTATTTTAATCCTACAAATAATTGCTTACCTATTATAATTTCACTTGCTAATTTTGGTTGTGTTCTTAATTTCTGTCGTTTTTTTGTTCCTATATTTGAATTGTGGGGACAACACGAAATGCCCCTTCTTACATGGTATTATGCAAAGAAAAATAAGTTGGTCGTTTTTAAGTTTACCCCTAGATAAATTAGTGATTGAACTTTCCCCCAGATTGTTAAGAGGTGCAACTTTTCCCCCTAAAATAGTATTTCTGTCAAAAATACCCTTACTATGTATAAACGATCCATACAAGCACTCATCAATCACCACCATTGAATGCCTCCTGCTTCAACAAAAAAAAGAGAACCTACATAGCACCACCATCAACAATGAAACTTAAATCATCCTAGTAAAGTAGTAATTAGATCAAAATCAACATTAAACCTGGTAAAAATCATTTTAGTAATAGATTAAAAACATCATTAAACCTTGTAACAAACCATTCTATAAAAATCAATATTAAACCTAGTCCATCTATCAGAGATTAACTTATTTCATTCCCATTTGCAATGAAGCTGATGAATATGTTTATAATCACAAGTAAAAACTACAGCTCCACTCATTGTTTTCAGAACAAACCTTTTCACCAACACAAAACAACCAAATCTCTTCGACCCTTCGTGATTTCCTTGTTTGAACTCTTCTACATGTTCCACTCTCGTATCTCTTTCTCCACCCCCTCCTATGAACCCTCCCTTTTTCTGAATCCATTTCATCTCAACAATTGTTATATTCAACCCGAGAATATTGTTTAACTCAGGGCCGGCCCTGAGATTTTGCAGCCCCGAGGCAACAATCCCTATTGTGTTTTAAAAGGATTAAATGGCCAAAGTTAAAGAGATGATTGAAACGATGTACATTCATCTTCTCCGTCAACATGATGTACTATTTCATTCAATGTTAAGTTACTGGAATACTTTACGGGAATTCACAATCCCAAAAGATGATTAAGAAATCATACATCTCTACCCAGACAGCCAATTATTAGACATAAAAGTAAAACTGTAAAACCTTACACAATAGACTCAAAATGCTAAGAATTGTAGCTTTGTTCATAGGTATAGTAGTAACAGGAAAATTAATCATCCAGCAGGTGATCAAACCTTTTCTTCCCCGTCCTCTTCATCTTCAACCAAAATCAGTAAACAACAATTACAATAAACAATGAAATTCAAAAGATTATTTTTAGTTTTGATTAAATTAGAGATTTAAACGAAATGAAACACAAAATCAGTGAACAACAAACACTAGAAAACTTAAATTTGTTAGGGATTCGAAGTTCTTGCCCTAAAAATTTTACCCTAAAATTTTAATTGGAAACTTAAAAAATCAAACATTTAACTTTAGTATAAACCATAATTTTTATATCTGGTTAGATAGAAAACAAAAAAGATATTTTATTTCTGTTTTTAATTGTAATAAAATTTTAATCGGCCCTACTTAAAATATTACCCTAACATCCTTGCTAGCCTTGCTTCAGGGCCAACTCTGGTTTAACTCCTTCAGTATCCATTGAATCCCATCAGTCCCCCGTGGACGTCAATGTTGTTATCAACTGTAGCTTCCATCCCAAATAGTTTCATTGTTTCTTTTTTCAAACTTGTACTCACAGCCACGATATTATTCGGTGAGTAATAGTCATATTCACACTTATACATCGCTTCCCAAAACTGTTCATGAGTCACTTCGTAAAACAAAGAAATTTCCATTTGGTGTCTCAGATCTCTATCCCTTAGCAATGAAACCACCATGCTTCTGTTCAATGGTGGTAGTGATTGACGCGCATACTATGGGTCGCACATGTACATCAAGGATATTTTTGATAGAAATATTATTTTAGGGGAAGTTGCTACTATTAACAATATAGGGGAAAACTCCATCACTAATTTGTTTAGGGGGTAAACTCAAAAACCCCAAAAAATTGAGATAAATTTTCAGCTGTAATATCAACCTCACATTACTTACCGTTTGATTTCTTTATCTACTCTTTCTCAAGTGTTTTTTTTTTATAAGTTCATATTAATAAGCAGGGCCGGCCTTGAGTCAAAATTGATGAAGGTCAACTTTGGGCATCAAAATAAGAGGGGCATCAAATCAAATGTATCGAACTTTCCTTACAACATATTCTCTTACTTGGCTTGTTCTGTATAATTTTTAATAACAATAAATTGGAAATTCGGAAGCTTAAGGAAAAACATATAATTGATTTTAATATGGGATCCATGTAAAGTTTTATTTTATTTACTGCACTTGTTGAATATTAAAACTATGTTACACTAAAAATTAACTTATATATATGACTATAAATATAAAATGCCTACCAATTAACCATAAAAAAAATATCCATAATTTTCTTTACTCCGATTCTATCGTTTTCTTCCGTTAATCATGTAAAGAAAAGTACCTCTCATATATCAAACTAATAATTTCCTCTCATTATCTGTTAACGTATGTTGATTTGGTCAAATAGTTTAGAAATCAATATTGGTAATATTTTTAGAGCTTATTTGGGGCATCATCTACCTCAGGGCCGACCATGTTAATAAGGACCAAATATTCACAAAGAGCCAGTCAAGAATTAGCTAGCTATAATAACCCAAAGAAACATCACAGGAAAGTCAATTACATTTTGATGATTTCCTCCCATTTAAGCAGCACCTTTTCCATTGTGTAGTTTGCCGAGGTGTATTCGTGCATACCCACCCATTAAACTTCGAACCTGCGTTGGACTAGATGACTGTACGTGGTGGAGGCCGACTAAAAAATAAATACAGACCATTCACTAAAACTTTTTCGGAACCGCCAAGTCCACATGAGAAAAGTGGATTGGATTGTACAGACTCCAGTCTTCTGTGTAATACTGCTCACAAGAATGTGCATAGCCACATGCCTACTGTTTATGCCAATTTCTCCGTTGACATTCACAATCAATGATTTAAAGATAACACAATAAACATAAGATTTTAACTAATGAACTGATACACAAAATCATCTTTAAGAACAATGATTTGATAAATATTTTAACAATCCAATCATTTACAGATCATAAATCTGATCAAAACTACAGTTACAAATCCACCATCTTTAAAAAAACAAGAAAATGAATTATGAATGTCATATCCTTTTGATCTAATTATCCAAAGTACATACCTAATAACCTTTCTCCTTCTGCTTTGATAAATCTTCCTTAGCCTTTTTTCTCTTTGATTTTCCGACCCCCTCCTTGTTGAATGCTCTCTTCTATTTATAGATTTATTAGTGGGTCCCTCTTGTCCCGATACCCTCTATCGTTCTCCTTATTATATTAGGATCGGGACGTTTATAAGATTGACAGGTCATGCTTTCTTTTTGGTGCGCTACCTTGTATGGTTTACACGTGCTCTTCGTTCCTTGAGGATCAGCTTTGTCCCGATCATACGTGTCATTCGTATGATAAAAGTAATTATTGTCTTACTTTCCCGCTCTATGTTCATTATTATTCTTACTTTCCCGCTCCATATGCATTTAATGCTATCTTCTTCGATCAGTGTGATATTACTTTCCCGATCCTAGGTGTCAATCATGCAGAGATTTGCTCAGTCTTTCACATCTGTCCCGTTTCGATCCTTCGATATGGCTTTAATTGTGTGCTTCTCATTCTTCTTAATTTCATTGTTCCTTCTTAATCGCCTTACACGTGTCACTCTTCTGATATTTCCCAACACCTACCATTTCTGAAAAGTAATATTTTAGAGTGTATCTAGACCCTCCATTCCTTGTGAGTGGGTGCGCCGTGTGCCCCCAAGATATACAAGCTACCAGAAAGATTAGATCTCACTTCTCTAACAGAAGAATCATGTATTGATGTACTACCATGTTCAGTGGCGAAACTTGTAGAGATGACATGAAACCATAGATAACCCTCAAACTCAAAATCAGTTGCAGCGGTAAAGCCTAAGAATACACACACATCATATGAGCACCTGCACCTCGCATACTTGGCCAACACAAAACATTTAGTGTCCCACAGGTATAACATTATTTATTTCAAGTAGATCCCCATTGAACCAAGCAGTAAACATTGGAAATGTTGATACATACTGGTACTGATCTTACATCCAATTCCTAGTTTTCGCCCATTGAAAAATATATCCAAATTCAAATTCAAACATTAAGTTCTTGGGTTAAATAAGCATAAAAAAGGAAAAAAAAAAAACTAATAAGTTCGATATGTTATCCACCCGTCAAACATTTGGTATCGATGAGTTTCAAATTCAAATCACTGTTATTATCACCTAATATCTTTACCACTGTATTATATTTATATCGTCAAATATACGTGGAATATTTCCTTCCCAATCCCATATCTATTAACTTATTCCAAAACGTATTTGATCAAATCACGTAATTATCAATCACAATTACACTGTCACATCTTCCTAATAGTTTATCAACAAGATGACTTCTAACAGATCCAGCTCCAATTTCTCAGTGCATCATTGACTTTCAAATAGCAAAACAAGCTAAATTTGTAAATGAAAACGCATTTGAAATTGTAAAGTAGAAATGGGCGGTATTAATATTTAGGTATTTTTTATTTCCCACCATAATTTTTTCTATTTTTCATCCGCATTAATATTTATCCTTAATTATCTTAAATACCACTCAAACAAATTTTTAAGGGAAAAATTATGTTAGTCCAATTTATTTTTTTATCACAAACCCATCAGTAAGTAGATTGTATATACAAAAATCAATAATTAGTTATAATATAATTTGATTACTAAAATAGCCTTTTAGATAAATTATTTTTATTTTATATTTTTAAATTAAAAACGTGGATTTACCTAAAAAAGCTATGTGAATTAATGTGGTAAATACTAATCAAATAAAACTCCCTGAAAATCTCATTTTTTAATTTCTCTCTTTCTCCTCTTTTTCTCTCCGTGATTTATTATCTATCCCTCTCTCTACACAAAAAATATCAAGGGTGAAAATACGATTGTTCACACAAAAACCACGTGAAAAATGTTATTTACTCTCCAACACAGATGAAAAAAGAACTTTCACAAAAAATATTAGGGCATATCGACAATCTAGAGTTTGAAATTTGTTAAAACGAGATCCATCTTCATCGCAGATTCCATGTAACGATCTTCGCTTCTCTAGTTCAATGCGATTTATCTTCAGAAACAAGGTCTAACAATTAATGGTGTTTTTTACAATGAAACCGATCTCTCTTTATGATGGAGATTTATTATTTTTACTATGGAAGAAGATGTTGACAAATTAATGGACTGTACAATTGGGTAAATGTTTTTTCCAAATAAATTTGTTACCAAAATTTTGAGGGAGAGTAAACGTGAAATTCTCCCACGATTCATGCCCTCACATACCGTGTAACAAATGGTTAAATATGGATATTTTTTTATTTCTATACAAAGGTAATACGGTATTATCGAAAATTTTAAAATATAAAAAAGATCTAGAAAAAATAATCACATCAGCCATTAATCTTATATTTTAGGTTATAGATATAAACATATTTAATTATAAATTTATGATAAAAAAAGTGGATAGTTGGGTTCCTGAAATATTTTCACAGCTCATAAATCCTACTCTTTATATTTTAATTTTATTCCTAGTGTTTGCAAATGGACTAATTTGGGTCTTCATTCTGACATATAAAACCTAAAGATATTTACTCAAAAATGTCTAGCAACGAAACTAAAATCATGAATAGAGAAAGAAATGTTTATCCAATTGAAAAACATTTTTCTGAGGAATATAAAAATCTGATTGTGTATATATGAGATTCAATCAGGGACACATCAGGCTTGATAAAACGTTCACACATGACTGAGAATTTTAAAGGATTCCCATTAATACAGTCAATGCACATATCTAGTTCAACAAAAACCAACAACCCATAATCGTTGTAGCATATACATGAACTTTTTGAGAATGTAACCCACCATAAGAGATTCTAACTTTAACAAATCTCTGGCTTTCAATCCTTCTAAAGGATCTGGATTGTGATACCTCCCTCAATTTAATAGACAAAGAGATGCCCGTTCCAGTAAAGGAAAAGAATCATTTAATGATTTCATCAATGGTCGTCCAGTTAGTTCTTTATATATTATATAAAAAAAAGATTACTGATTGGAATTGGTAATTAATTAGGTTAATTATTAATATCTAAGCCTTGTTTATAAGATGGATTTTCAATAAAGTTAATATAATTTTTTTGGATATTTCATTGAACTAGGGTTAAAATATTTTTTTTAAATTTTTAATAATGAAATCTTCCATAATAATAGTTTACCGATTAATCGTCGATTAATTCATTTACGTCTCGGCAAATTAAATGACAATAGATAAAGAAACATACGTACTATAATAATTAATAGAAATTTAACCTAGGGTTTCTAACTTATAGTTTTTGATTTTGTTTAATGAAAATAAGAGATTAATGAAGAAGAAGACAAATTTAGAAAAATCATAATAAGAGTTAATTGACTTTTGTAGGTGGTACATAGGAAAAATCAGAATTAAAAAATAAATTGATTTTAGAAATTGTGAAGGGATAGAAAATATAAAAAAATAGGGGTGTGAAATAGGGAAAACCAACATTTAAAAGTTAGAAATTGGAAATTAAAAGCGTGGAAATGCGTGGGCGGAGATACAAATAAATGGGTCTGAATTCATATACAGAATGACCCGGATCCAAAATGTCATCCTTTTCGTTAACAAATTACCAATAATTTCTGTTTAGTTGGCCGATAGTAAGGAGGCCTTCTATATGATGATTTTTTATAATTTATCATATTTTGGTATTCCGTTGTTTTTCAATTTGTCATAGTTCAGTAGTCCATATTTTTGAGAAACTCTTACAAACTGTTTATCTCATGAAAATTAATTATTCAAAGCTCTCTCACAATAAGAACTCTAGCAACACTCTATTTTCTCACAAAACAAGAACACTCTAAGAAGAAGATACCTATAGATCTCATCCAAAAAGACCTTTTTATAGGTTAGACAAACTTATCCACAAGAACTTCATAAACGGCTCTCCGTGATTAGGGAACTTAAACAACTCAAACTTGGAAACCACATGGCTTAAAAAACACACTAAGTAATGTTGTCGACTTCAAGCTCTGAATTCCGGAACTATCTCTACGGATCATAAACCCAACGTTAACATATCCATATATGTATAGTTTCCTCCAACATTCCATTAGTTCAGTTAGTTTTTCAATCTCCTGAACCCTCATTCAACTAGATTTTGAAATAATATTAACCGGAAATTATTTATATCAAGAAACATATAATGAGATTAGTAAATTAAAATTAACAGCCAAACAAGGTCATGCACATTGTATTTCGCAACTTACGTGAATATACATGGTTTGATATGAACATCGAACAGTCTATAAATACAACAGAACAAGGCTTCAATTTATTGCTTGAACTATTTATTTTTGTTAAAATAAAACGTCATTTAAAGTCGATGATTATCTTATGGTGTTTTAATTCTAATGTTTCCACTGATTATGTTCTTTCTAGTTGGAAATTTTTGTAATATACTGAAATGGGATGATTATATTCATTTTGGAAGATTTAATTTATAAATCAACCTTTTCTCTTCAAAAAAATAAATAAAATAAAACACAAAACAAACGACATTCCTTTTTTACTAAGTCAAAATTTTATAAAAGCACAAAACATATAAACAAAGTTTACATAATAGAAACGGAAAAAACAAAACAAAAAGAAAAGGAGAACAAAAAATCCTCCCCAAATTACAATAGGCTATTTAAACCTATAGTAAATTTTACCAGGCCATTCCACCATAGATATAAAATCAGTCCTTTCCTACAAACTCTCCAATTCTCCTTCAGCCAATTTGCAAGCACGCTTAGCTAACCAATCAGTAGCAAAGTTAACTTCTCGCACAGAATGCTCATAACCAAAGTGATCATAAAAGGAGCACGCCACCCTCAATCTCAAAAACAAAACAAACAGCAGCTTCCCCATTACTGGGCTTGGGCTAGATAGCAGCTCGTTTAGTAGGAACAATGCATTATGATTCAAAAAAAAAAAAAAAAAAAAGAAAAAGAACAATGCATTTCTGGGTGCACGTCCAGTTAGAAAAGAAGGCTGTATCATGATAACCATTTTAATTCTGAGTCTTAACATCCTCGACTATACTGTACAAAAATTTGATCTTTGTGACGACCTTAAGGGGGTGTTTGGTAAAAATTATCATTGTCATTTATGATTATAGATAATCATAAATTGAAAAATGATTATAATATTAATCATTATTATAATAAATTCTAATAAACAATTTTTTGGGATAATTGATTATCTTAAAAATATGCTCTTGAAGAGGAGAGAAAAGAATGATGATCTAAGAATATTTTTTTAGTCCACTATTGTTTTTTTGTCTCTCTCTTGATAGTTTAGAGAAAATAAGGAAAAAAATCTAATTCATTTTTGTTAAAAAAAAAATTGATTATAATAATTTTTATAACTTTTTTTTTCTACTTATGAAAATAATAAGTTTTTTTAATTATAATTAAAATAATCAGTTATTATAAATTTTAACAAACAACTATATAATGGATTATGGACTCATATCCATTATAATAATGGTTACCAAACAGCCCCTAAAACAAGACCAGTATTTAACATGCAATGATGCAATAACCATGTGACCATGTTAAAAGTACGGGAGGTTGTTTCATATCATATTTTAGGACTTCATACAGCAAACACAAAGAGCTTCCAATCCAAGTCTCATGTTGAAACACTTTTATCAATTTTATACACCTCTGTTCGTATGTTTCGAGTGGAATTCTTTTGGCTAAAATTGAGGTAAAGCACATTGTGTTTAGAACTGAAGAACGATATTCATGATTTTGAAATAACATTGAAGTGGTCTATATCACGCAACTAGTTAGGGTTCAGTCGGTTGCTAGTACTACTGCATGTTTTTGTTAAATCTAGCTAGCATGATCTTGACATTTCATTTGAGGTCGTTAGTCAAGTAAGAACATCTCAACTCAAGTTGATTGCATCTAGAACTATTGTGAAGCCTGGTTCCCCTTGAGGCAAAGGCGAAGAAGGCTAAAGTTCTATGGGATTTATTTTTACAAAAAGGCAAGATTATTTTGTCAAGATTTTACTACGGGCTTTTATTACATATTGTGTAATATACTGTGTACCAATCCGTCAAGGGTCATTGCTATTGCTAATATTTTTATTAAGACAAACTGTAATACCGCATCGTACCATACCGTTTAAGTCTAACTGAACCGTATCATCTATCTAACTGTTTGATATAGTTTTAATTTTATGAAAATCGTTGATTCGTATGGTTCTAGTTGTTGGAGAAAATTCCTGTAACAGTAAGCAAACCAAACAGAAACTTGAAAGGAGTTAAGGGTTAGAACAGATAACACACTTCATACAATTGCACAAGCACAAAGAGATGGAGTCGCCTGTTCAACAGACTGCCCTTAACTCGATATTTGTCAGGTACACCTTTAGAAAGATGTTGCTATACCTTTAGAGATGACAAATCGAATCCAGGATAAAACCACCTATCAACCCAGTTAGCAAGACTCGTCGGCCCGTTGTGAACTTAACAGTAGAAGAAAATAAAGAAAAATCTAGTGCGCATACAAAGCAAGAAGAGGGTGTGTGCATTTGCCCACTAGTCCATTTCCTAAGTCCATATCCAATCCACTAGTTCTTTTTCCTTATATAGAACGTTTGTGGTAAAGAGGATAAACTTCCTCCTTGGTTTTTCCAATATGGGACAAACCAAAGGTTTCTCATTCACTAAGAAGTGAAAATGAATGACTCTATTTTTCCACCCAAAGTTTGGACTTACGACCCTAGATCCCTTTAAGATATATTAAGTAACAAAATTCATTTTAAGTAAGAAATCCATTTTTAATTCTAACAATCCCCCACATGAATGAAGAAAGCGATAAATCAGAAAACCGGAAAACGAGAAATTCCTCTTAAGCAATAGGTGTCCATAAGGAATTGAACCTCTGCTTAGTGAGAAGTACCGGAACTACTTGATGGACAGTGAACGCGATGTCTTGAACTACCATGGTTTGGTGTAATTCATCAATAGCTCCTTACGCGAGATATCTCTCAAGAGTGCTGTTAAGTTCACGCCATTGTGTCCGTTTTGGCCATGGACATATCCCGTTTCTCAGAATGCTCTACAGAATCAGCTCAATTCTCATAGGAAGCGACCCACTTCCTCATTCAGATAGGTGAGTTCTATCAAGAGTGTTAACTGCTACACCCCATTTCAATCATAAATTGAAACTATAGAACTCATTAAGACTTTATTATAAGTCATCCTCACATGCAGTCACACTATCACGTCTACACCATAGGGAAGGGACAGGGAAAATAATTCTCTGATAGTGTTTAGTTTTTACTCGCCACAAATTAGTTGTCTCATTCAAAACCTTGATCTTGGGATCTCCAGTCAGCAAGGTTGAGTATCCTTCATGGCAAGTTTTAATTTATGAGCTTAAGCCCCATCCCCCTCGATGCATTACTAACTATCTCCTTGAACAAGCCTTTCGTCAAAGGATCCGCGATATTCTCCTTAGACCTCACAAAGTCAACAGAAATAACGCCAGTTGAGATTAGTTGTTTTAGAGAATTGTGTCTTCTCCTAATATGAATAGATTTTCCGTTATAGTTGCTGTTTTTAGCATTAGCTATTGCAGCTTGACTATCACAATATATAGATATAGCTGGCACAGGCCTATGCCAGAGAGGAATGTCTTCTAAAAAACATCTTAGCCAAGCGGCTTCCTCTCCTTCTTTATCTAACGCAATAAACTCGGATTCCATAGTGGATCGAGCGATACAGGTCTGTTTGGAACTCTTCCAAGACACTGATCCACAACCTAGAGTGAATACGTATCCACTCGTAGATTTAAACTCCTCTGAGTCTGCTATCCAGTTTGCATCACAATATCCTTCAAGAACAGCAGGGTGTCTTTCATAACTCAAACGGTAGTTTAAAGTGTATTTAAGATAACTCAACACTCTGAAAAGTGCATCCCAATGTTCATGTCCTGGATTACAGGTATACCTACTTAGTCTACTCACAGCATAAGCAATGATCTGGTCTTGTGCAGTTCATTAAATACATCAGACTTCCTATGATTTGTGAATATTCAAGTTGCGAGACTCCATTGCCTTTGTTTTTCTTGAGTTTGCAAGAAGGGTCAAATGGAGTACTTGCAGGTTTACTATCAAACTGGTTAAATTTTTTAAGAACTGATTCAACATAATGAGATTGACTAAGACTGAATCCATTAGAGCATCTCCAATCATCGATCAAATTGACGATCAAAGATTACATTTGATCGATGATCGGTTAAAAACAGCCACAGCCGTGCGATTATATTTGGGTTATAATCGTTGAAAATCACTGTTCAGGATTAAAAGAAGTCGCTGATCGTGGACTAAAAATTATAGTCGAGCGAAATTGTAACCTCTCGCTTGTGAACAGACGAAGGGCAAGCATCTCGCTTAAAAACACGGGCGAAGAGTTAACATTTCGCCAGCTCAAGCGCGATGCTAAACTTTCGCTCCACCAGACGAGGCACCAGAAGCTCGCCTACACATAAGCGAATAGCTGAGATTCCGCCTAAAATTTCTGAACAAGGACGAGATGCTACGGCGCCGCTTGAAGTTGGGCGGCGCTCCAAGGCATCGCTTGGACCTTGGCGAGGCTCCAAGGCTTCGTTTATACATGCACTTGAAGCACTAAATTACCCACTTACGGCTATAAGCGAGATCAAACAAATGAACAGTGAAAAGCAATGTATAGAGAAAGCATACAGAAGGTATAGAGAATACTAATTAATGAAAAAGATCAAACAAATGAAAAGCAGCAGTTCACAAAAGTCCCACTTACGGCTATAAGCAGTTAGAAGAAAGAAATGAGAACAGGTAATGGAACATATAAATAAATACAAGTCCCACTTACGGCTTTAAAGCAAGGCATAATATCACATAAAAAAGAGAAGCGATACCCTACTATCTCGCTTATGTGCAAGCGGCACTCCAGCATCCCGACCGGCCTTATTTTCACACGATTTTTTCGCATAAATCCTAGACGAGATTTTGGTACTTCGTTTATACAAGCGATATACTGAGATTTCGCTAAGAACAAGGGCGAAATGTTGGGATTTCGCCTGTATGTTTTTTTTGTAGGCGGTAGCCTAGTATCTCGCTTGTACCAGGCGAATTGTTAGTCTCCCGTCCGTCTTTTTAAGCGACATTTTGATACTTCGCTTGAACGTAAGCGGTACTTTAACCCCTCGCTTGATCATCCCCGCTGTTTTTGAGCCGGATCAAAGATCAAATTTTTTGATCTTTAATCGATGGGTATAATCGCATGACTGTGGATGCTCTTAGACTCCTTTCTAATTTTCATCCCTAGGATTACATCAGCAGGACCTAAGTCTTTCATGTCAAAGTTCTCACTCAACATATTCTTAGTGGAATTAATGATTTCTAAGGTTGAGCCTAGTATAAGCATATCATCAACATACAAGCATACAATCACACAGGCATCATTTATAGATTTATTGTACACACATTTGTCAGCTTCATTTATTTTAAATCCACTAGAGAACATTACATGATCAAATTTTTCATGCCATTGTTTCGGTGCTTGTTTCAAGCCATATAAAGACTTTTTAAGTCTACACACTTTGTTTTCATAACCCTTCACTACAAAGCCTTCGGGTTGGTCCATAAAAATTTCTTCATCTAATTCACCATTTAGGAACACAGTTTTTACATCCATTTGATGTATTTCTAGGTTATGAATTGCAGCGATTGCAATTAGCATCTAAATGGAAGTAATTCTAGTGACAGGTGAATAAGTGTCAAAGAAATCTACACCTTCTATTTGTTTATATCCCTTAGCTACTAGTCTAGCTTTATGCTTTTCCACAGTTCCATCTACCTTACGTTTTCTCTTGAAGATCCATTTACAGCCTATGGGTTTGCACCCTGGAGGTAAATCTACTATCTCCCAGGTTTCATTCTTAACAATAGAATCCATCTCACTAATAGTAGATTCTTTCCACCATGGAGCTTCAGACGAAGTCATGGCCTCTTTATAGGTTTGTGGATCAGTTTAAACTAAACAAGTTATGAAGTCTGACCCAAAAAAGTCTTTTAACTCTTCTAGGTTCATAAACATATTTATCTTCTTCTATCGGTAAAATATGGCTAGAAGAAGGGACATCTAGGGGATCATCACATATCATGCGAGATTCAGATTTCAACGGAAACACATTTTTAAAAAATATAGCATCCCTAGATTCCATAATGGTGTTCACACCAATTTCTGAGTTTTCAGAACTCACAACCATAAACCTATAAGCAATGGTGTGTTCGGGATATCCTATGAAGACATAATCAACTGTTTTAGGTCCTATTTTAGTCCTCTTAGGTGGAGGAATAGAGACCTTGGATAAACACCCCACACTTTGAGGTATCCATAAGAGGGTTGTTTGCCTTTTCATAATTCATACGATGATTTGACTGATCCTTTAAGGGGCACTCTGTTCAGGATATAACAAGATGAGAGGACGGCCTCTCCCCACAAGTTCGTCGGTAGTCCTGAACTGATTAACATGGCATTCATCATCTCCTTAAGGGTTCGGTTTTTCCGTTCAGCCACTCCATTTGATTGTGCTGAATAAGGACGAGTTACCTCATGAATAATGCCATGTTGTGCACAAAAGTCTCCTATAGGGATTACATATTCACCCCCACGGTCAGATCTAATGCTTTTAATTGTGGTGTTCAATTGGTTTTTACTTCTAATTTATATAATTTAAATGCTTCTAAAGCATCATCTTTTTCTTTAAGCAAGTAAATATGACAGTATCTAGTACAGTTATCTATGAAAGTGACAAACCATTTTTTACCACCTCTAGTTTGGATTGATTTCATATCAACTAAGTCTGAGTGAATTAACTCTAAGGGATTAGAATTTCTGTGGACATTTTTCTTAAAGGGCTTCTTTGCATATTTTGATTCTACACAGACTTCACATTTATGTTCATATTCCAAATTTAATTTTGGAATGCAGCCAGAGTTTGCCAATTTGTTCATTGATTTATAATTTACATGACCAAGTCTACCATGCCAGATATTCAATGAGACAACAACATAAGAAGAATCAATTTTATTAACTTCAACAGAGGTTACAAATAATTTGTATATGCCTTCAGTCTTATACCCCTTTCCCACAAAATCCTTTCCCTTAGTGATAATCACTTTCCCAGACTCAAATACAATCTTAAAGCCCTTATCATCTAGCACACCACTTGAAACGAGATTCTTGCAGATGTCTGGTACATGTAAAACTTCATTCAATGTGAGGATTTTCCCAGAGGAGAGCTTCAGCGAAACTTTTCCTTTTCCTGCAACCTGTGCTGCAGATGATTACCCATATAGAGTTTTTATCCTTCTCCTACCGTCTGATAGGAGGTGAACATGTCTTTACTTCCGCATACATGTTTGGTAGCTCTAGAGTCTACCCACCAGTCTCTCACATTGGTAACTAAGTTAACCTCAGACACCGTGCCAGAAAACTCATTTTTACTACTTTCAACTAAATTTACATTCGTTTTCTTAAAATTTGCATCTTTGCGTTTTCTACAATGAATTGCCATATGGCCAGACACACCACAAACATAACATGCTCCCTTAATTTTACAATTAGAAGATTTTGGTTTTTGAAAGGTACCTTTTCTTTGCGGGCCAGGCTTGCGCTTGTTGTGGTCCAGACTTAGATTAGCAAATTTGTGTTCGATGACGTGAGCTTTTTTTGACATGTCTCTTGCAGAAGAAACATTCTTGTCAATTGAACACAGCAATTCTTCAACTTGGATTTTCTGCCCAATTCTACCATGGAAATTTCACCAGTTTCATGCCTTAGTCTTCTCTTGTATTCAGCCCAGGAATTTGGCAATTTTTCAATAACAGCAGAAACTTGAAATGTTTCGTCAATAACCATTCCTTCAGCAATTATTTCATTAATAATTTTTTGCAGCTCCAGAAACTGATCAACCACTGATTTATCATTCATCATTTTATATTCCAGAAAACGTGCAACCAGGAATTTTTTACTTCCTGCTGTTTCTGCTTCATATTTATCTTGTAGTGCAGTCCATAAATTGTAAGCATTAAAATTATCCTTAGCATTGTAAAAATCATATAAAGCATCTTCTAGGCAGTTTAAGATATGATTTTTGGCCATATAATTACTTCTTTTCCAACTTTCTAAGTCCTGTAATTTTTCAGGTGCATTCAGAGACTCATCAAACGGCTTCAGAACCATCTCATATAGCATGTGGAAAATCAGGAAAAATAACATTTTTGACTGCCATCTCTTGAAGTCCTTTCCAGAAAATTTTTGAGGTCTGTCAACATCAGTCTTCACCATTGTTACAGAAGTAAAAATTTAAATTAAGAAAATACCGAGTTAAGAATGTTGGAGAAAATTCCTGTAACAGTAAGCAAACCAAACAGAAACTTAAAAGGAGTTAAGGGTTAGAACAGATAACACACTTCATACAATTGCACAAGCACAGAGAGATGGAGTCGCCTGTTCAACAGACTGCCCTTAACTCGATATTTGTCAGGTACACCTTTAGAAAGATGTTGCTATACCTTTAGAGATGAAAAATCGAATCCAGGATAAAACCACCTGATACCAACCCAGTTAGCAAGACTCGTTGGCACGTTGTGAACTTAACAATAGAAGAAAAAAAAATCTAGTGCGCATACAAAGCAAGAAGAGGGGAAAAGTCGTCAGGTCAGTGGCTGCGACTGGGGTAAGTAAAATTCTGACTTTTGTTTTTCTTTTAAAGAAGAAGAAGACTGTTGAATTTAATTCGAGATATTTAATTAAAAGATTTTGTTTATTAAACTTGATTTAATTTTATAAATTCAAAACGGTAAAATATTTAATGTACAAAATTAAAATATAAAACCGTTGGATCTTTGATGGGTACACGTATGCACTCGCAGGCACACGCCAAGACTCGCACCAAAGGTGACACCAAGGATCTTTGATGTGCATTTGCCCACTAGTCCATTTCCTAAGTCCATATCCAATCCACTAGTTCTTTTTCCTTATATAGAACGTTTGTGGTAAAGAGGATAAACTTCCTCCTCGGTTTGCCCAATATTGGACAAACCAAAGGTTTCTCATTCACTAAGAAGTGAAAATGGATGGCTTTATTTTTCCACCCCAAGTTTGGACTAGTGACCCTAGATCCCTTTAAGATATATTAAGTAAAAAAATTCATTTTAAGTAAGAAATCCATTTTTAATTCTAACACTAGTTTAATACAAAAACCAAACAGAAAAGCCATTGGTAAAACCGTTAATATTAGTCATTAAATTCTTTTGTTATGAACTTTAGAATATGGCATAACCTAATTAATTCCACTCCCTTCACTTTACTCTTTATTTTAATCTTTTCATTTTATAGTTAGTTGTATTGTGAAATTATTATCGAACAAGATAGTACTGAATTTAGTCAATTGAAATCAACTCCATACTTTATCAACATAAACGGTTTCTTCCTTGAATTGTTTGTTTACAAATGATAACATTGATGACTAATGAGATGTCATGTAGATACTCATTAAGAAGTGTACATTACGAAAAAAAATTCTAGCCGTGTACGAGATATGAATCATAGACGGTTATTGTGATTTATGTGTACTAAACACTAATATTATTTTTAATTTTGAAAAACCAATTGTTTTACACCAAACCGTCTCATCCAAAACTGTATCAAACCATTTATGAAATGATTTGGTACGGTTTCAAAAACAAAAAAACCGTTGCCCATGGTTTCAGTTTTGGTTTTATCCAAAATTGCACCAAACTGTATCATGTACAACCCTAAGTATAACAGTGATACTTTGTTATTTAAAAAGAGGTTCAGTTCATTTTACAATGATTAGACGATTAAATTGCGACAAAATCACAAGTTAATAGGTGTTTTTTTTATATATATGAAATAAATATTTTATTAATAAAAGATAATTAGTCATATTTAGAGAAAGTTAGGGTATGAATCAAGCCAAACACTAAGACTACTTGACCTTGTACATGATTTTGTTGAAGTTCATGGACCTAACTAACCTCGAAAACCGGCTTGCAAGGTTAGGGTTGTCCAAGGCTTATAAAACACAGGATCTTGGACATTAAATCAGGTGATGCGGAATAGGTGTGGTCATATAAGACTCATCACAAATTGCCTTCTCTGATACCATATTAAAGTCCATGAGATTAACTAACCTCGAAAACCGGCTTGCAAGGTTAAGGTTGTCCAAGGCTTATTAACTACAGGATCTTAAATTGTGCATCCAATGTGGGACTAATCTCAACATGTCCCCTCATGTGTAGCTTCTTTGGGTCTAACACGTGGACATTAAATTGCCTACTCTGATACCATATTGAAGTCCATGGATCCAACTAACCTCGAAAACCGGTCTTCGAGATTAGGGTTGTCCAAGACTTATAAACCGCAGGATCTTAAATTACCGTCTAATATGAGACCATTCTCAACATAATGTTCTTCTTGACGAATAGAAGGTAGACTAGAAATCAAGTTTTCGTTGCAATTGATTGAAAAAATTATAGGGTTAATTAGACTTTAGTACTCAAGTTTTGATCAGATTTAGTGTTTGGTCTAACATTTGTCCAACGTTAGTGTTTGGTACCTAGACTGACGGTCGATCCGAATTGTCGCCGTTAAAATACCAATTAGATATCTGTACAAAACTACTTAAATACTACATTACTAAAATGGCAACCTTATGAATTTTGCCAAGAAGTATTTGCAATAATTATAATAAAAACATAATCATAATAAATAAAATAAATAACAAAACTAAACAAACTAAATTGTGACGATATAGAATAGTGTAAATAGAGGTGTATAAAACCATTATCTAACTTATATTTTCCTCAAAATTACATTTTTTGTTGACGTTGATTTTATTTAAATGGATTTAAGAAGAAAATCTTTCCATTATGCTGGTTATTACCATTTTTGTTAATGTTGCTTTTATTCAAATGAATTAAGAAGAAAATCTTCAAATGATGTTGTTTGATGTTTGGAAACAATCTATCACATCGTATGAAAATAACATTCTAAGTTCTGAACTAGAAGCCAATTTTTCGGTTTCATTTAAAAAGTTTTCTAGTTTTCTCCAATTTCTCAATCCTTCTTGGACTCCCCTCTCCTCGTATGAATGCGTATATAGTTATACTATCAATGGATACAACAAAATATATTCAAATGTAGTAACTATTGATCTTGTTCATATTTATATACTCAATAATTTTAACAGTTTCAAAACATAATTCCAAAAGCATAATTACCCTGTGATACTTCATTCGAATTGAGATTTTGTTGCATGCAAACAACAATAGACTATGCCATACTTCTAACATGATTGTTAAGCAAGTTTAGATCTCATAAAGTGGATGAATACTTTGTTAAAAATTTAATGAGTAATGTATTTATGAACGTAATGTCATAAAATACTTCATCCCCCGTACAGGTGTAAACCGTACTATCCCAACATAATACAGCTCATGAAGTCATGTATTACATATCGTGCTGTGTTGTGTCAGAGATTTAGACGTGTTGTACTAAACGACGTGTTATACTGTGCTGTATAAAAAAAAATAAACGTGTTGTGTCGTGTTGTACTATGATGACGTGCTTATTTTATATTTTTTAAATAAAAATATTTTTTATATATTTATATATTATATATATTATTGTAAATATAAGTCAAAATAACAAATATAAAATGTTAAATATGGGCTAGAATAAAGACTTTCTTGTAAAATATATATGAAATATGATGGACTATACCGTTCTGTGTAGTGTTTTATTCATGTTATGATGTGTTTTCATAACATGCCATGTGATGTCGAACCGTGCCAGATCATGTGTTATGTTGTGATGTGCTATGCTCGAATTTTAACGTGTTATGATATACCGTAAACGTGCTGGCACGATCTAATTTACACCTCTATCCCCCAAACTCTTGCATTTAGTAAAACGCCTCATGTGTCGCACTCATCTATGTATAGTTTCCTCCAACATTTCACTAGTTCAGTTTGTTTTTCAATCTCATGAACCCTTCTCATTCAACTAGATTTGGAAATAACACTAACCCGATATTATTTATACGAAGAAACACTTGATGGAAATACTAAATCAAAATCACATGCCAAACAAGGTCATGCACATTACTTCCTCCGTCCCATCAAAGTAATACTTTCAATATTACTGGGCTGGGGCACGGCGATAACTTGTTGAGTAGTAGGAACAATGCATTTTGGGCTGCACATCCAGTTGGAAAAGAAGGCTATCATGATAACCATTTTGATTTTGAGCCTGACATCCTCACCCTCAACTATGTTGCGCAGAACTTGATCTTCCTGACGACCTTAAAACAAGACTAGTATTTAACATACAATAACTATGTGATCATGTTAAGAGTACGGGAGGATATGGTGGTTTCATAACATATTTTAGGACTTCATACACAGCAAACACAAAGAGCTTTCAACCCATATATCATGTTGCAACACTAATTACTATTATAAACACTTCATGTTATTCAAAGAAAGAACTAGCTATTACAAATTTAAGTGTTTTTCCTATGTGTAGAGTGGATAATGCTTCTCTTTTTTTTTGGCTTAAAATGAGGTAAATCACATAGTGTTTGGCACTGGACAATGATATATATGATTTTGAAATAACGTTAAACGGTCTCTATCCTGCAACTAGTTAAGGGTTCAATCCGTTGCTTGTACCATTTTTCTTTGTTAATTCTAACTAGGTTTAGTCTGACATTACATTTGAAGTTAGTTATAAAAGAACATCTTAAGTTGATTGTAACTAGAACTACTGTGAAGGCTGGTTCCCTTGAGGCGAAGAAAAGAAGGCTACGAGCAAACTCGCTCAATAAAGTGGATTTTCGTTACATATTGTATAATCCGTCAAGGGTCATTGCTACTAATTGTCCCTTGAAAAACATAGTATAACAGTGATTTGGTATTAAAAAAGAAGTCAATTTCATTTTACAATGATCATGTGAATAAATCGCGATAAAATCACAAGTTAATAGGTGGTTTTGAAATGATATTGTGTCACATTTTTGACGATTAGAAGGTAGGCTAGAAAGCAATTTTTTGTTGCAATTGATTGAAAAATTTATAACATTTTGTAACATAATAACAAATTTTAGTTAATTAAAGAAAAAGTCAGAATTTTGATTTGAAAACTGACTTTATCAACATCACACGTACCCATTCTCCATTTATCATACTCGTACAGTTCCCCCAACATTTGACCAGTTTCGGTTCATTTTAAGAAAAAAAAAATTATTTTTTTTTCAGTGTTAATCAGTAAGAACTTGATGTTAATGAGTTTCGAATCACTGGTAGCATCATCCAACAACTTTACCACTGTACCACGATGATATCGGATTTTTAATAAGTTTTTAATCTCCCGAGTTCTCGTTTTGCAAGAATCTGAAATAACATTAATTAGCGGAACATCCATACATATATAAATCAAGAAACACATGATGAGACTGTTGAATCACAGTTACATGGCAAACAAGGTCATGCGTATCGTGTTTAGCGATGGACATTAATATAAAATAGGTTAAAAAAAAGTGTCTTCTTTTATGGCACAGGAAGGAGTATGATTTTGAGTTGAGGTTAAACGATCTATATTGAGCAACAAATAAAGGGTTCAATTTGTTGCTTGTGTTGTTTTATATTATTTTTTTGGGTTAAGTCTAGCCAGCAAGAGACCGACATTTTGTTAATTAGTCATGTATGAACATGTTAAGTTGCTTGCAACTAGGGCTATGTGAAGCCTGGTTCGGAAGAGGCATAGGCGAAGGAGGCTGAATTTATTTTCGCAAATTAATAAGGGCAGCCTTTTCTCCAAATTCTATCGAGCCTTTCATCTTCCCAATTGGCGTTCCAAGATTTTATATTGAGATTGATGTTAGAAGAATAATTTCAATGCCCCTCAGCTCCTTCTGGAAAGTAGTCCCAAATTCGACGGATCCTCCAACAATCATAAAATAAGTGAGTACTAGTTTCATCGGTTACTCGCAAAAGCAACATAAACTAGAGACGTCCATCCCCCTTCTGATGAACTTGTCCTTAGTTAAAATCCTGTCATGTGAGAGTAGCCAAAGAAAGAAATTGATTTTGCAAGGATAATCCCGACTCCACACTATATCGGAAGCGATAATTGAGTCATCTAACTCCTCTTCCCTTCTAATGCCGTCCTTGACCGTGTAATAACCATGCTTGTTTCCGACCCAAAATCAACTATCCGAAACACCTTCTTGAATAGAAACGGAAGTAAGAAGGTTGGAAATCGTCTATTGTCACAGCATACGTATGATTAAAAACTACCATAACCTACCATACTTCAGAGTTCAGACATCTAGGGTAGGGACTCGAAAGCAAAAAATGATTAACCTACCAAATGGGTATTGTTAGTAAATTAAAGAAGCACGACACGTGGAAGAGGATCAAGTA